>JABSTB010001102.1:0-21234 GCA_013756995.1 Neonectria neomacrospora | reverse complement strand
ACACTGACAACATCACAGGAAGGCCCCGACTTTTCTTTCGAGATCCAACCCCTCGACCCCCCAGCCCTCGGACCCCAGGAAGTCCTTGTTGAAATCGAAGTGACTGGGATCTGCGGGACCGATCTCGCCCTTGCCGGAGGATACCTGGGCAAGCCCAACTCCATTATCGGCCACGAAGGTGTGGGGCGCATCGTTGCCGTTGGCTCCACGACTTCCACTGCAGCAATAGGTCAGCGCGTGGGGGTTGGCTGGCTGCGTGACTCCTGCGGAACCTGTCGCACTTGCATGCTCGGTGGAGAGACACGATGCCAGCAGGAAATCTTCAGTGGCCGGCAGGTCGCAGGCACCTTGGCTACTCTGACCGTCGTGCCCGAGCGATACATTGTTCCGCTCCCCGAAGACCTCTCCGCGGAAAGCCTGGCGCCCATCATGTGCGCGGGAGTAACCGCCTACAAAGCCCTCAAATGTAGTGAGGCAGTTCCGGGCTCGTGGGTGGCCATCTCTGGCGCCGCAGGAGGCGTCGGTGCGCTCGCTGTCCAGTACGCCCGAGCCATGGGGTATCGGGTCGTTGCCATCGATGGGGGCGACAGGCCGAAACAGAGTTGCTTGGATGCTGGAGCCGAAGTTTACATTGACTATGAGAAGGATGAGGACTTGAAACTCGCTGTTACAAGAGAGACAAACGGGAGCCTTTGCTCTGCCGCCATCGTCTGTGCAGGGTCTGCCGCCGCTTATGAAGCTGCCCTGACCTGTGTCGACTATTTTGGCGTCCTGGTTTGTGTTGGCATCCCGCCGCCTACTTCCAAGGTCGCCTTTCATCCACTGGCTTTGATCGGTACCGGAATCAAGATAACCGGGTCAATGGTAGGTAGCCGCGCCGACGTTGCTGAGGCTGTGGAATTTGTTCGGCGAGGGCTTGTCACACCCAAGACAGTGAACATCTCACTCGAAGATCTGAATGGGCATGTCAGGGCTATCAATCAAATAAATGGGAAACTTGTTGTCCGTTTGAGAGGCTGAGGATGAGCGTCGGTAGCATGTCAATAGTACCCCCATTCTAAGGGGGTGATTGAACAACACTGGAAGTTGCGGAATACTTAATAAAGGAACGAAATCCAGCAGCATTAGCACCTTGCCTAAAGGATGAAATAATTGTGAAAGACTATCAAGTCGGGAAAATCCCAACTACATCATTTTCTTATCACGATATAGCTTTAGAGTCACCCTTGCACTCGGTACATGCCAGCTTCCTACTCAAAGATGTGCATTCTTAACCAAACGTTTGGCATTAAAAAACTTTAGTACTTTTTAAAGAGGCTTCATGAAGAATCATGCATAGTTATGGCGATTAGCACCAAAACCATCATGCAAAGCTAGTCAGTCTTCAGGTTTGTGGAACCTGGGCGTCCGAGCTGCAGCCACCTATGCACCCGAGATATGCATACGCTATTAAATTGACAGCTTGATGAAACACTACTACCTTCAAACTGGTAAGCTTCAGAAGCAGGTGGAGCCTTAATGTATAGATGGACGGAAGATATGAACATAGGTGTGAGCCTTACTAGAGGAGGCTAAGCACACTCAGAAAGTTTGTCGATGTCTATCTAGATGGAGTTACCCTACTATCTTAAATATGTACTATCACCGCTCATATCATCGAGCATATGCTTTGTTAGTCGACAAACAAATGAACATCGTTACTAACCGCCCTCGACCCTTCCGACAGCGACGCTTGAGAAGTTGAGCTGCAATCTCTCACTGAAAATCCAGCAAACATTGGTATTATTCCAGTAATCATTATCACTAGAAAGCTATACATTCTAGATAGCGGCCGTTGTTCACTTTGGTCAAAATTTCCATCTTCCATGCAGCTGCAATCCGCGTCGGTCAGTTAATAATAGCCACAAACTGGCGCGTTAGCTACCAAGTCCTAAAAGAATTCTCCTACCTAATTCCAAGCACTTCAGGTAGGCTCGAGAAAGCGAGGTCTGAATCGCAAGATCACAATGCTCAACGTAACCAGCGACGTCATGGTACTCCGAGAACGCTGATGCGCTTTTGTGGGAACGGCGGACATTTGTCGGTGTCCCAAGTCTCCTGACCACCCGCCTGGATCACTGAGTCACTGACATAGCACGTACGAGCCCTTTCTTTCTGACCCACTAGATGGATCCCGCAATCTCTCTTCAATTCAGAACTTGGTTGTTGGCTAAGGTAAGGACCCCTGTGCCAACAGTTTTAAGACTAACAAAAATGCCGCTGAAAGGGATTTGCAGCCTGCCTACGGGAGGCACGGAGTTGAATTCATTGGCAGAGATGCAGTCATCGTCACCCCGGGAATAACACTATCAACAAAACAAGGTGTTATTTGTCAGCCGCTGCAACTCTGTTGCATAGAAACCGTCCTCGGGTGAGCCGGAAATCAGACGACGTACTTTTAGGTAATCACGCAATATTTATTTCCACGGTTTCCGTCATTGGGAGTCAACGTGACAACATGAAAACAGCCTGATCTCCCCTGCAAGACGTCACTGTTGCCTTTGCAAACCTATCTCATTCTTTGCTCGTGGTATGGCTACGGTCGCTTCAAACATGTCTGGGGAGTTGACGCTTCATCAACCCCCCCCTGCAATTAGGGACAACTCTCTTTCCAGTGAGATTTTCAACGAAAAGGCGCCCACAGTACCTCTCGCTCCGGAGACGACAGTCAAGCGCCATGGCGGGAATCGGACCGTTTCACCGAGGCGGTGGAAGACATTCGTCAAAGCTTTCAAGCGTATTCACGACCTCACGCCGAAAGAAGTTGAAGATTTCATGGCCTCCTATGAGATTTACAATCTGGATTGGGCGAGAGA
This sequence comes from Neonectria neomacrospora, assembly GCA_013756995.1. Lineage (NCBI taxonomy): Eukaryota > Fungi > Ascomycota > Sordariomycetes > Hypocreales > Nectriaceae > Neonectria > Neonectria neomacrospora. Next base: position 18,379 of record JABSTB010001102.1, on the reverse strand, counting down.
AGATCAGATGATCACGGCTTTGGGTCCCAATTACCAGCAGCGTGTTGGAGACTGCCTCCGAGCATACTATTCAGTTCTCAACCATTTATGCAGCCTCGGCCAAGTCGAAAAGATGTACATTCCACCTCTGATGGACAAGAAGGCCTCTGTTCTGGATAACCAGCTGCTGAATGAGGAAGACATCGCGCGGGAGATCGGGTTGGGACCTGGCATGACAGCCTTGGATCTTGGATGCGGCCGCGGTCGAGTCGCCGCACATATGACACACTACTCTGCAACACAGGTCACCGGACTCAACATTGACCTTGACCAGATCTCGCAAGCGAGGCAGTACAACGGTGATCTTGGGTTTCACAACGAGTTTGTGGTGCATGATCAAAACGAGTTGCCACTGCCCTTTTCGGATGAATCATTCGACGCGTTCTACGAAATCCAGGCTCTCAGCCTGTGCAAAGATCCCTCGCTTCTATTTAAGGACATCTACAGGATATTGAAACCTGGCGCCAAGTTTCTCCTGCTAGATTGGGTCAGTCTGCCTGCTTACAATCCCGAGGATCCAAAACACGCGGGCTTAATGCGCCGGGTCAAACCTTTGATCGGTGCGGTGGGCACCCCAACTCCGGCAAGCTTTGAGAAGGCTCTGACCGACGCTGGATTTACTGTCACAAAGTCAGACAACCCCAGCATAGACGGTCTCCAGGCTCATCTCATCGACAAGGTGGACATCTACTTCCGGTCTTTGAGACATGTCATCCACGGATTGGTTAAGATGCGCGTCTTACCACGGCATTTCAAGACTTTGATTGATCGGCTATGTTTGGATGGGCAAGCTTTCGTGGAGATGGATGCTCTTCGCTTAATCACAACGACGTACCGCATTGTTGCCCAGAAGCCGACATCAGCAACATAATCATTAATTTCAGTGTTCTGGGATGGAGCGGGACATTTTTGAAGGACTTGGAGAGAAGAAGTGTTGGGGATTTCGAATTATTATAAGTTTCAACGTGGTGCTTGCCATTATCTATATATACCAATCCAAGCACATGTGAGCGACTCCACCACTCAGAATTCCACCTCCAATTGATGTCCGGCGATCCAATCTTCTAAGTTCTCACATCCAACTATGAAGACTAGACTTTTTCTGTATCTACAGACCTCATACCTAACGAGGTCCTCGTAGCTATAGCCTAGTTTCACTGCTGACATAGAAGAATTACAACTAAGAGGTAACCCTCATACCAATTCAGTATGTTATGAGGAGCTTATCAATTGGGTTGATGGATCTAGTTAGCTATAGAGGGCTACTTAAAACGAAGGGTGGTACTTGGTTGAGGCATTTCCCTGAAAGTCTCCCCGCTGGGTTGTGAAGTCCTCGATAGTCCCCAGGTTCTTAATACGTTTCAAAAGCAGCTCCAGTACCCGATAGCCGGATCCTGCACTATACCCAGGAAGCTCATGGCCGGCCAGTTGGACCTCGTAGTATGTCAACCCACGCTCACGGCCCCAATTTCCGACGATGCCGGCTTCACTTAGTCTTCCACCGTTGTACTCCGGGTGGAAAGGCACGTAAAAGTCGTGGTCCTGTGGGTATCTCTGGAAACCCTGGGCACCATTCCAGGTCGTGTTTTGCAGCGCGAAAAGCGTGCCGTTGGGTGGCAGGAGGAAATCCAGGCGACCAACGCCAATGATGGTGTTGTTTGTGTGTTCAATAACGCGGCGGACAACATCAGTTTGCGCAGGAGCCTTGGAGGCGTCGCTGGAATTGGAATTGGGTTTGCCGTCACCAAACACATTCACTGGTGTGCATTGGTACCAGTCAACGTGTGGAGCGTTGATCGCCTTTTGAACATCTGTGCGGTTGAAGTAGACTTGAGCACCCTTCGGCGAGTAGTCGCCCTAAAGGAAAGAAGGTCGACTGGTTAGCAAGGTTGATTCTGAGAAATTTGTAGAGAAAGAGGGGATTTTTACCTGATTCACAATGCCTAGCTGTGAGTAGGTGAAGGGGCAGGTGTCAGTGATGTGGTAAATGTTAAAACACGGGTTGGCTTCCAAGGCCGCGGCATAAGCGTAGTCAAATATATCGCAGGTGTAGTTTCCAGACGGATCTTCGTAGGGATCCGGGAGGACCGGGAACGGTCCCGGTGGCGGGAACGTTCCGTAAGTCTCGAGGTAGGTTGAAAAGTTGCAGTGCTCGTGGGTCCAGCGAAGGGCGTCGGTGTACGACTGGTTGAGATTGAATAGATTATCCCAATACTCAATGAACGGAAAGATGACTGCCTGCTGCTGCAAGGTGCCGTCTCCAATGATCGGATCGTTGATAGCGACACCGCCCAGCTTATAGTAGGTGTCATCGTTTGCGGTGATGAAAGCATCGGCAATGTAGGGAACGTAGTATCCCGCGTAAGATTCACCGGTGATGTAAGTCGTTGCGTTTTGCAGCTCGAAAGCTTCAATGAAATTGCGCCAAAAGCCAATGAACTCCAGGCCAAGTTCCACTTCATTCGTGATGTTAGGCGTGCCCTGGCTGAAACCGACGCCCACGGGTTGTTCAATCCAGATGACATTGGTACTATATTAGGTGGTTAATCAATGTGCCAGGTTTAAAGACCGAGACCAGGACAACTTACAGGTTTGTCCAGCTATACGAGTTTGGGACAGGAGAAAGAGTGCCCTGTTGCCATAAGAAGGGACCGTTCTCGGTCAACAGGCCGCTAAGGGAGCTGCATCCCGGACCTCCGTTCAACCTGACAAAGCGTTGTGAGCAAAGGACTCAAATATGATCCAAACAGAACTCACCAAATGACAACTTCGTCACCGGCATCGGGATTGGTGGTGGGAAAAAACCAGAAATATAGCTGTCTCTCCTCGTGTGGTGACTGTGAGATGGGAAGCAAGCCGGCGTACGACTCGCCTATGTCGAACGGGACGTCTGGGATTCCAGTGCCATTGACAACAAACTTCTCGGTGTGTTTGTTCAGGAACCTAGAGTGTCGTCTCTTATCCAGCTTAGGGTGCGCAGGCGGAGCGAAATCACGCTTTTGGTCGTAATGGCTTGGATGCGTGTGGCTAAACGCGTTGAGCGCCCCCTTGTTGAAGGCTGCTTGGGACAAAGTCCCGAAAGCTAGAAGAAGACTGATCACCTTGAGCTGCATTGTTGAAACTTCTTGGCACACACATTGAACAGGCCAAGGTCTCGACACTCCGTAGTATTTATTCCAGGCAGGGCCGATGATCATGGCCCAATGCGTTGTTACACATGCAACTCACGTCATTGTAAGTTGGGACCATAACACACGCATCCAACGAATCATGGCATTTACAGCAGTGGATAATCTCTGTTGACATCGATCCTTCAGGCGGTGATGTCGGCAACGTCGGCATTGCATATGGGTCCGTTGGCTATATCCCTGCCCTAGCTGCCTCATGGGGCCTAGTGGGGAAACAAAAGTACTGATCAACTCGTAACACTGAGACACGAGAAGGTAGATGCAAGCGTAATACAACTTCAAGGATCATCGTGCAGAACAGCTGCGCCAGTAATGACAAAACCAGAAGTCCCCGAAGCTGCATGGGCAGTCTTGATTGACTGTGCGTTCGCGCATTGACCCCTCGATTTGCACGCCTTATCCCTGGCCTCTGATGCTGTTCCTCGAACAACTTCGATGGAACCAAAGCTTTGGGTTACAGGGCGTGATTCCGCAATAGTCGCTAGTTGATCTTCAGAACCTTGGGGTATTCAAATCCTGGGCGTTGCTCTGTCTTCTAGGTTTCGAATTGGACAGCTCCTCCAACGATGGAGGCGTATGAGTAACTTAATGCAACCAACGTCATGTCGAATATTCAATTATTAGCGCCAGTACTGCCATAAATTTTTAGCCCCGTGCTGGAATTTGGATCTGTGTAACATGTGTTCGGCTACAGTTGCTGCTGACGATATTATGGCCACCTCTTGATAAAATGGTACTACCACCTATTATACTTTCCCTTTGTCCCAATTTCGCGTCTGATTACTTTGCAAATTCATTCAGACAGGGGCAGATTCTTGAAGCTTCGCGACTACAGTCAATTCATATAGAGCTAACAAACAGGTGGAATGGGCTTACCATGAACTGACTGCCACTGAACTCAGAGACGAAACTCAAACACACCAAAATCCATTTCCGTTTCCAGGGCTGAGCCCTGCTGCTCTTAGCTGAGCTTGGGCTGAGTTTGTGCTTCGGATCCTAGAGAAGTGAACAGGCCTGCGAGCCCGGCGGCTTCAACACTAAGCCCGGAAGCTTCCTTGGCCACTGTAAGTCTCTTCTTCTGTGGTCCAAAAGAGCCTGAATTCGAGCTATATGACATCTATCTAACCAATTTCGTCCCATGATCCCCTGAAGCCAGACCCCGGATAAGCCTGCCAAGAGAGAAGCATGACCACTGTCTAAGTGACCTGACTCAGTTCTTCATCAGCTCCCGAAGACAGCGACTAAGTCATCTACAACAGCCCGTGCCGAGTCGTATTCAAAGTTCCAGCATCGCGTGATGATATCTCGAGCAACATTATTATCCGCTATCACAGGCATTATGCCGCTCTCAACAATGTCCCAAATGTCGCCGCTGATTCCCGCATACGGGAATTTCCACTCAGTGATTTCGTAGACAGCTGATCCGAGGGCGTACAACTCCCGTTGCATCATGGACAACATGCGCACCTCGTCCTCTGGCAAGGCAGGACAATATCCCAGCTCATATGTGTGGACCCCGAATTGGGGATACACATTCTCAAGAGCAGAGCTAGCAAAGTCGCAGATCCTAAGGCTATCATCACTGAAGACAAGGGCATTCCGAGTAGAGAGGTCTCCCCAGATGACGCCACGAGAATGGAGGTATACAACGCACTTGGCGAAGGCAGCCGCAGTCTCCAAGCGCTGGCGCACCGAGGGAGTCTCGACAGCACCCTCAATGAAGTGCCTCAGGTCGCCCTTATACGCACGTTCCAGCTTTAGCGCGATGGCATTGTCATTGTCATCGTGGACGAGGCCGAAGCTTCTCGGGATGCACTGGTGGCCACCGAGAGCCATGTAGATGTCGTGCTCATGACGGAGATCATCACTGGTCTGCGCCACCATTGACGGCGGGTCGTAGGGCGTGCCGTCGATCCATATAGTTTCCGCCTTCAGAACGATGTTCGGTTCAGCCTTATCGGTATATGACAGAGTGATCCGTCCGCATCAGGACCTCGACACGGCTGTTGATAAAAAGTGCGATGGGTGATAGCCCCATGCTGGGGAGAAGGAAGATGGAGGTTGAGCTGTGTGGACTTAGGTGGGGAGCTAATGGTTCAAGTTAGACGGTGTTTGTTAGTCACTTTAGCAGGCACTCAAACCTATTGGCTCCCACTCTACAAGCTAATAATCACCTGACTCATGGAAGCTCTATGCACTGAGATCCCAAGAAACAACAGTTTTCCACTGGTCGAACTTAACTATTATATTCACTTTTATAAGGGGGGCCATCTTAGCATGATAAATTAGTTTTAAATTAAAGCTATCAACAAAAGTCTTATTCAGAAAGTTTAATTTTTATTTGGCTATTTAATTAATCATACTTGATTTTTCTTTTTTACCTACGGCGCTGTCAGTCTCTGGCAATTATTAATACGACTACTTCCATTCTTTTATTTTATCGGTTGATAGTTAATCCAAACCTAAGCCCCTCAATGTGGCAGGAGATGAAAATTGGCTACCCTAATTACCTATAAAGTGTAAATAGCCACCAAACCCACTGGGACGGAAATGCCGTCGGGAAGCTTAATGCTGGAGTGGATATGTAAATCCTTTTATTTCTGCCTTGGACTTTGTTTTTGTTCCCAAGATGCACTCCAGTGAGGATATAAAAGCTGGGAGAGTCTGGAACGCCCCAGTCACAGCTCATAATCCACATCTAGTGATATTGTTAGTGGCGCAGACTGGAAGTGTGCGACAGTGCTGTAAAACATTCTTGTTTCGCACACACGCTTTGTGATACATCTTTCACATTCGAGAAGGTTGCATGACATGAGGTGTTGCTAGTGTTACGTCTTGTTACCTTATTTAATCAAAGCAAGTCCTACATCCAGCTAGGATGTAGCCTACTGCCAGCATTATGTCTGCCCACTTTCTCCAATGCCGTCTCGATCATGCTGTGCACGTTACACCCACTATGCGATTGATACGCAAAGATTCATCACAGCAGGTACTTTTGATTTCCGGCAATATCGGCAGCCCGTATTCTCAGATAAGATATCTCTAACCCCGCACACCTCCCCTGCCCATTATATTGCCGTGCCGTCTTTCCCGCAGTATTACATCATCTTACATCATCTTATAATGGACCGTGCCATTGAATTAGTGTTATCAGACGAACCCCAAGCAACACGTTGAGTCTACCCAGATACTAGCTTTTACCGCCCCCCCTTCTTTCCCCGGCTTAACTTTAACTTTACTCTTCTTCAGGCCCCTCAGCTCATCCCCTTCAACCGACCATCCCAGTAGCCGGGTTTATTCCCATTCCTAGGTCCTCAGCCTCTACATAATTTTTGCCACCTCGTCTTGCTCCGACAATAACCCCAACTACGGGGTCTCAGGTCTCCCTTTAGGATTGTGATCTACTGCAGAAAATGGACATGCGCAAATAGAATTTTCCTTACGAACATTCTTTCTTCTCGCCAACTTTCGAACTCAGAAAGCGATTACAGAGCGAGGCACCACCTAATAAGGATATGCACCCTCATGCCAGGCGTGGGTTTGATGCACACTTTTAACCTAGAGAACAGAATCCGATGTATTTAGATAACGATGAGTAGAGTAATTGAACATTCACTGTATGATCTGTCAGTATCTCTTTTGCTCTATATAGCTTCCCTGGTAAATATTTATAGTCCGCACCACCACGAGGCATAATCTGTAAGGGAGATGACTACCTACCTCCGGATATTGGGACCTTGCCTGAAATTGATGGCCTGTTCAATTGCTGTTATAAGAGTGTTCTAGTCTTTTTTGGGGCCTCTTCTCATCTTTTTATTTTCAGCTCTGTCCAGCTAGACTAGCCCTCACAAGAAAAATAATGTTAAGTTCCAGCATCTGGTGTTCACTTAAAAGGAGATGGTCTGGGTTTGCCATTAAGGGTATCGACGTTCGCAAAACATGCAAGCGAAATCGGGCATAAGGTATCATGTGATGGAGCTGTAAATTGTTTGCTTCACTAGCCCTGCACCGGCGATCTTCATCTTGCATTCAACTCATACGATCCTCGTTTGTAAACCTAGCCAGCTTCATTCTCTATGGGGCCATCCGACTGTGGGCAAGCAAGGTCTACGCCTTTTTCCCACTGGAAATTCTCGAAGAGACCCAAGCTGCCAGAATTGTTTGCCTGAGTGAGGACGTTCGGGGCTGCTTCTGAGCCATGGAGCAGGGTAATGAATGCACCATTGCTGAGATGCCTGATAACATCAGTTGGACACCTCAAGCTCGGCTTCTTGGCCAATCTCGCTGGCGCATTCTTGTATAGTGCACTCCCAACTCCTTGGCCCGAGCCATCTCCCTGAAAGAGACCGAAGATTGGGAACTGTCCATCTGACTCTAAATGTTTTATTCTTACTAAAGACTTTTCAGATCGAAACCTGCCACACGTTAACTCCCCAGAGCTGCTACCTCAAAGGCCTTTGACTTCGCCTCCAACGTGAACCTGAACCACGAACGGCGGGATGCTGGAAACACCAAGGTCCACATCGACTACTCCAACGTCGGAGGTTACTAGAACGCAGGTGTAGACTCTCCAGGCATTCAGTCGGGTTATACGTTATCCCGAAGGATCTAAAAGCGATTCTTTGCCGACCGCCAAGCCGACTGGTGAGCCATGTACAAAACTGCCGAAACACACAAGAGCAAGGGGAAAACGTACGTCGACGAAAGAGTCAACACTCCCCTTTTCTGGGACAGTCCAAGATTGTGAATTTGACGGCGAGGACTACGAACTCGGCTTCGGAGCTCATGTTGGAAGTAAGTTCAACGCCGATTTCACTTGTGGCTTTTCCATGATTGTAAGTCGCAAGTCCCATAGCACAACCTGCCTGTTCGTCCTCGTGCATCTGATGGGACAGTAAAGGCCTCGATAGACAACATAAAGGGATATTCTGATCTGACCTTTTCCATCGCTGGCGTCGGCGAGGTTGATTTCGACAAGGGACAAGGGCAATCCAGCATTGAGCACGATTAAGACTACCAAGCTCAAGCGGCAACACTTAGATGACTTTCCAGCCACATTGGAAGCTCAACTACGAGCTTGTATCATGCAACGATATCGTGTCTGGCGGCAACGGCCACGGCACGTCCTATTTTGACAGAAAGCTCAGCAACCGTATCAAGTCGGACTTTGGCTTTGACGTAAACTTTTCGCTCAACCCAGAGGATAAGCTGGTGATAGCAATAGGATTTCAATATATAATGACAATGTTCTACAATTCTGGGGGCAACAGTGGCAGACAAGGGTGGTCAATCATTAACCCACCTCTTGACAACAGTAAAACCATTGGATGGGATAAATATGAAGCTCCCTGCATTGTCAGCGACGGCGTTAGTACTGCAACCTTTGTAGCGAAGCATCAGACCTTCTAGGTTTCCGCAAGAACACTTTTACATTTAGCAGCAAAAGGAGGGAGATGGCAGCTCTCGCTATAACCAACCTTCCATGGGAGAAGACTGGGACTGGGGCTCCGACTCCAATATCAACTCGTTAACCTATATCGATGAGGACGCGACCAAAGCCATCCAAGACTGCAATGAAGCGTTTTCGTACTCGGACTGGGAGGTCTGAGACTTGAGACTGCACGACACGGCGTGGATAGTTGTCAACGACGAGCTCGAAGTGATCCGAGCAAACTACCAGAGTAAGTTGCTTCCGCCTGTCGAGATGATGGTGCAGCAGAAGAGTCGCAACCGCCACATCCCACGTTCCGAGCTCTCACCAACCTAGCAAAAGTTGCCAGCACATGGTCAACTCCCACCGCCCAGCACGTCTTCAAAGGCCAGCCCATTGCCGACTTCTTCACCTAGTGGCTAGACAAAGCTAAGATTGAGAACAATTAGCTGAAGCCGTCAGACCGCAGCCCAAGATAGCCTGCGATGTCACGTCCCAATGGATTATAAAGGGAGACAGCGCGTGGCTTTGGGAGCTCGAAAAGCCTAGACCCTTCATCCTACATCCTGCTTGCCGAGCTGGGAAGCGCGAAGAATCGCGATCGCCTCACCATCCCCAAGTCTCGACCCAACCGCATTAAGCGTTCCATGTCTGACGGTAAGCAGGCCACAGATCTCAATGTACACGAGGCACGACATCGGAGCAGTCAGTAGCTTCTTGCCACTTAAAAATGGGTGTGTCCTCAATTCATCCTCAACATTAGAGTCAACCAATCTAAGACTCGCATCGACGGATCGTGTCCGCACCTTGACTTGATTAACAAAAAAGGCTGAAGGCCATACAAGAGGCGAGCTGCAACTAGATTCATAGTAGAGTCGATGAATTTCTACGTGTCATCCTACATATATATAGAAGTGAGTTTATGAATTTTGGTCCCTTATCTAGAACCCGCAACAGGAAGGTATTTTGCAGCAACAAGAATGTTGCGAGATAAGATGATGACAAATTCAGTCATGCTTGTAACATAGCTCTCGATTTTGTGACTCCCACATCATTTTTGGATACATCTGGGTTGTCATTTTCGCTCGTCAACTTGGGCTGCCAGCCAACTCGGCAAAGTTCACCACCGTATACAGTGGCTGCAGCACCTCCAGCTTCTCTCTCAGGTACCCCCTCTGTTCCTTTTGGGTCCTCTCAAAGCTGAACAAAAACTTGACCAGAAAAATAAAATCCTCCATCCTTGCCCTGGCGTCTTCCTGGCTCTGTGCTGGGCCTTGGGGCAGCGCCAATACGTCAGCGATGGTGCTCGTGATTTCGAACAGCTTTTGCAGGATGCCACTGCCATGGGTGCCAATGGATGCAACGCTTCCCAGGCGGCTGACGAGGCTTCGCAGTTGGGTCGACAGTCGCTGGACAGGGAAATGGAGGGAGAGGCCCTCGTGCGAATTTCGTGGGGGGGCGGAGCGAAGGAGACCCTGGGAGAGCGCGAGCTGCCAGACGAGGGTGCGCAACCAGAGCCTTGTTACGAAGAGGTCGGCGTGCTGCAACTCGGTCAGACCTCCCTGGCCACTTGCGCGAAGGGCTTCTTCAGCCTTGACAGCGCTGGCTTCGTCTTGATCCAGCTGTGCTTGCTTGCTTTCGATCCACTGAGCCGTCATCCCAGACACAGGCTGTCCAGAGTCTTGTTGCGCGGTCCAGTACGTGATAAAAGCGTCGTCCATGATGAGGAATAGGTGGATGAGGCGATTGAACCCCAAGTCCACATGGGCGGGGATGCTCGCGTCGGCAAACGGAACACCTGTGCTCAGCGGAGGCAAGATGCTTGCCTGCCCGGCCATGATAGTCATGAAGCGCTCGTGGATGAATGCCTCCCAGTAGAGCCGCTGGCGACAAGCGATGTCGGACTTGGTGAGGTTGCCGTCTGGACTGAGCTGGTGCACCTTGAGCGTCTGAATCATGGAAATGGCCTCTCGCAGGATGGTGAAGCTACGTTCAATGCGCTTGAATGCCATCATTGAGATCTCGAGGAAGATGCACGTCATGATCCGCTTGACAGTGACTGGAAGCTCGCTCAGGTGGCCGTCATGTGCAGCCCCGGTCAGGTCTGCTTGGCGGTGGGATACCAGGGTATGGTGCATAAGATCCGTCATCTGAGCAGCGATGTCACCATGCAGAGTCCACGATGTTTGCGTCAAATTGATGGTTACGGTTGCGAAAGCGTAGACCAGCGCAGCATCTTCGTGACTCTGGTGCATGTTTTGGATGGCTAGTCGCATCTCGGCCGATGAGATGATTGGGTTGACGGGATAGACGATTTGTTCGAACTCGGGAAGGAGATCCAGGAAGAAGTCAATGGTGTAGTCGGAGCTGCTTGGCGACGAAACAGAGCCCAGGCTGGGTTCCCTGAGGCGAGGCGCGTCTTCGGGGTTCATCATGCCAGCAATCGAAGTGTCGGCTGTTGCCGGGGCCAAGGAGGTCGACGAGGAGGTTGTCTTTGCCTTGTCGCGTAGCTGAGCCACCAGACGGCCACGGACTCCGGGCTTGCGCTTGGAGGGCATCGCCGAGAACTCGCATGAGAGATTCAGGTGCTCGCACTGGGAGCAAGGATGGACGCCATTGCACCTCACCTTTCGGAAGCGGCACCCGTCGCAGGCGCGTGTTGTTCGGCCGGCCATGGCGGTTTATGCCCTGTGACGGAGTCGGTTGGTAGCCGTATCCGCGCAGGGGGATGCAGGGTCAGCATCGACTCGCCGGGATGATGGAGTTCTTGAGTCCCTAACTACTGTAGTCATTCGAGGCCCAGAAGCATCCCTGAAGTGAGTGTGGAGAAGTTGTGCAGAGCTGCGTCGAAATTGTGGAGGCGAGATTTAGTTGGACGATCCAGCCAATAAACACGCATCACGCGTCACGCGGGGTGAGCAGTGACGAGTGCCCTAGGGTAGGTTGATCCGCATTGAGGCATGTGAAAACCGCTGGTCTAGATATTAGAAAACCAGAAGGCTGTCACGCAATGAAGTGACTATGCGGTGCTTCATTATCTATGAAACCCAAGATTCTTCTAATTCGGAAATGTGACGATTAGTGTAGTCGAAATTCTCAGGTGTGAGAATGACTTTGCTCCTCTGTCCCTTCATTCATCGAGCTGAGGTTCTTCCGTCCCAAGTATTCTAATTAGACGCTCACAAGATAGACCCGGCCTTCAAACGGCGCCAGCACTTGACCCCGATCCTTTCCGGCGTAGCTTGACAACACGGGAACAAACTTCACCTTCACCGACTCACACAATCCAAGTTCTTGTGCGTCTGGCGGTGTCCATGTCTTCTCCTCGGTCGAGAAGTTAAGGACAACCACCGCCATGGCACCTCCGTGCTGTGCCTCTTTAACAAAGGTATACGTATCACCATCTTCAAGTTGAAGGGCCCGATAGTCGCCGTATACAAGAAGATCGGGATGCTCGCGACGAAAGTGCAGCATCTTGCGCCAGAATGCTAGGACACTGGATGTGTCCTCTAGTTGACTGGCCACGTTGATTTCAGAAGCCAGCGGATGAGGCTTCATCCACGGCTCCTTCACCTCTTTGCCGGCCTTCTCGGCTTCCTCAGAAAATCCTCCAAACTTAGCCTTTCCGTTCCAGGCAATTGGAATTCGCGAGTGATCGCGTGCCAGGTGTTGTAAAGCAGTGAATGCCTTATCAAGCTGCCTGTTGTCCTCGCCACAGCGATCCTTAACCATCCGAACAAACAGGTAGCTATCAATGTCGAGGTAGTTCTCGAGAGGGTACGTTTCTTTGGGTGCATTAACGGTTCCAATCTCTTGGCCCTGGTAGACGTATTGGGTTCCGCTGAGACAGCTTTGTAGCAAAGCTAGCATCTTTGCGCCTGCCACCCGAAACTCGGGTCGGTCATCCGTGAACCTGGAAACGGAGCGAGCTTGGTCGTGATTTTCCATGAACACCGTGGTCCAGGCATCAGTGCCGTGGATCAGGCCTTGCGTTCGACCGATGGCTTCCTTCAGGTCGCGGAGGGTATAGTTCTTGAAAGTTGTCTCGTATTTATGGGTGCGACCGAAGCCCACATCGACAACGTCGAATTGGAAGACCATGTCCAGTTGTTTCGCTTCGGCACTGACGTAGCGCAGGACTCGAGCCATGTCTGGAGTGTTGGGAAGCTCTCCCACGGTGATGGCCCCGTACCTGGCGAGAATTGCGTTCATCTCGTCAAGGAATTCGTGCATCCGAGGCCCATTGCAATACAGCATCCCAGCTGGTTGAAATGGTGCCTTGGGGTCCGTGATTGGGGCATCTGGGAAGTCGATGGGCTTGCTGTACATGTTGACCGTATCGACTCGGAAGCCATCGACGCCTCGCTCAAGCCAGAACTCCATGGCCGAGGCGTATATGGCTTTGCGAGTTTCAGGGTTTTCCCAGTTGAGGTCGGGTTGCTCCTTGGCAAACAGATGCAAGTAGTACTCGCCAGTCTTCTCATCCCATTCCCACACACTGCCGCCACCGAAGTTACAACGCCAGTTGTTGGGCGGCAGCCTCTCGCCGCTGGGAGAATACTTGGCAGGGCGCCATACGTACCAGTCCCTCTTGGAGCTGTCTTTGCTGGCACGAGACTCTTGGAACCAGGAGTGTTTATCTGAGGTGTGGTTGATGACTAGGTCCAGCATGACACGGATACCTCGGGCATGGGCTTCGTGAATAAGAGTTTCCATGTCTTGGAGTGTTCCGTAAGGGGCGTAGATGTCTTCATAGTTGGCAATATCGTATCCCATGTCCACTTGTGGGCTATCGTACATGGGACAGATCCAAATGACATCGGCGCCCAAGCTGGAGATGTAGTCCAGCTTGGATGTGATGCCAGCAAGGTCGCCCACGCCGTCGCCATTGGAATCACAATAGGACGCTGGGTAAATCTGATAGACGACGGCGTGCTTCCACCATAGCTTGGTGCGACGATTGATCGTCATTTTGAATGAAAGGAGGGGAAAAATGCGAGATGGAAGGATGCAAGGGAAAAGAAGAAGAAACGCAGAAGGATGAGAGCAATGGTGGCTCTCTCTGTGTGTCTGAAAAACGCGAAGGTCCAAGATAGAAAGTCTGGAAGGGAAAAGGATGCCCAACTAGTTGCGTGGCAGCCAACTGTCGTTTCTTTGGATTAAGTTGAGCAAGGTAAAAGTCATGGGTCGTCCTTAAATTCCCAGTTTTGAGGGGGGGAAATCGATAGCGGTCTCATGCAGGTGCAAATGTTCGTCGGACCGACAGCTTCCCCATGCATACACGGGGAGGTAAGGAGGAATCGGAGGATGCACTGCAGGGAGTCACCGACAACCCAAAGGCGGAGAATGCGGAGTACGTTCGTGGGGTGAGAGCGATTGGATTTGTGTCGGACCGACGAGAAATCGAAGCTATCATTGGATGGTTGTCGGGCCGAGATGAGGTGCAGCGTAATGCCAAGTCGTCTGGGGATTCCAGGGTCACCAGATGCGGGGGTTGGTTTGAGGCAAACTCTCCCTGGGGAGAATTGGCTTCTGTTTAATGACATCACGGGATGGTATGGGTTGCAAACAAGCAATTGACGAGTTTCAGGGTGCAGGGGATCGAATCGATTACCAACGGTCGGTCCGACATGGATTGGGAGCGGTTTATTCCCCTTTCCTTTTGGCAAAGCGATTGAGGAAGGTCTCATCTGGAAGTCGCCTGGCTGATGTGAGCATGGTACAATGATGATTTCGAGGTCTCTTCATAGGAGATATTGCTACTCATCAGGCTATGGAAACGACAAACCATCATGTTGATCCTGCAGAAAGGCCGAGGGTGAAGCCATGAAGCTGTGAGGCCGTGAGGCCGTGAGGCATGAGGGAATCGTGAGTTTGCAATGTCCATCACCCCGACAGAGCTTGACAGCTCCCAGCTTCTCGTTGTTCTGTCGGCCCGACAGAGCTTCGAATGGTCGACCCGCGAGCATTTCCCCAGACCCACAAACGTTCGACGACAGGGCCCCACGGGGAAGAAGCGAGCGGGAGAGTGAGGGGAATTGGTGCTAAGCAGGGAGCAGGCGGGGAGGCTGAAGTGGTGTTTGCTGATGAGCTGTTTGAGTTTCGGGCCTTTTCTGCGCAGAAGGGATGGCTAGGCCCAGGCTCTCTCGCCCGGTCTTGGCCTGGAAGAACCATTGAGACGACCCGGGCATCTGGTTGGAGACCGTTTGTGCGTGTAATTAATTAATTGTCGCTGCCGGACCGACAAAGTCAACCTCCAACCAACGCTGCCAAGCCTCCCCATTCATCCCCGGTCTAAATGCTCAAAGTTAGAGCCCAGACCTTCTCCCCGCGCGGCACTTCCCATGGCGCTCGAGCATAATGCTCGCACCATCGTGTTCGTTGGTGACACCAAGCGGCACGAATCCGGCTAGCCCGCCGTAGGCGTCTCCGAACTAGTGGCCAATTTCCATCTTCTCGCCCTCAGCCGTAATCTGCTTTTACTACATACCATGTTGCGACGACCAGGATAGAACGGGGAGACGTGTTTGGAGATGATTTAAGGTTCCCCAGATCCCCTTGAACTTTTTACTCTCAAGCACAACGCGCACACTCTCTTCCTCTCCACACACCCCGGATTTTCTTCGAGTTTAGACTTATTTGTTCTGGTCGACCTGCCGTCGCTATGGCTTCTTCGCCCAAAAACTCCTCCACTCAAGTCGAGGATGTTGTAGCCCCAGACTCAGGACCTGGTGCCCAAGGATGGGACGACGTCGACAAAGGCGATGCTCGGCAGGCCACTGACCTCGAGCACAGCCTCACTCTGCGAGACAGCTTCCGGCTGTACCCCAAGGCCATCGGCTTCTCCCTCCTTTTCTCGACTGCTATCATCATGGAAGGATACGACCTTTCTCTCCTGGGAAGTTTCTACGGTTACGATGCGTAAGTCATTATCGCAACCCCAAGTCATCTAGAAAGACAAATACTGATTCGTGGGCGATAGGTTCAAGAACAAGTTCGGCAACGAGGTTGACTCTGACGGGGGTAAAATCATCTCAGCTGATTGGCAGACGTACATCCAAGTGGGCGGCATGTGTGGCCAAATCATCGGTCTCTACCTCAACGGATGGATCTCGGATGCCATCGGCTACAAGAAAACCATGCTGGTTTCCCAAACTCTCATGATCAGCCTGATCTTCTTCCCCTTCTTCGCCAACAATCTCCCGACCCTTCTCGCCGGCAACATCCTCCTCGGTATTCCGTGGGGCGTCTTCCAAACGCTCACGCTCGCATATGCCTCGGACATTGCGCCCATGGTCCTTCGCCCCTACTTGACTGCCTACGTGAACCTCTGTTGGGTCATCGGCCAGCTGTTTGCAGCCGGCGTGCTCCGTGGCTTTAGTTCCATGGGCGGCGACTGGTCCTACCGCATCCCTTTTGCCCTCCAGTGGGTGTGGCCGCCATTCATTATGATTGGCACGCTGTTCGCTCCCGAGTCCCCGTGGTGGCTCGTCCGAAAGGACAGAATCGATGACGCGAGACGGGCCATCCTCAGTCTTGTCTCTCAGTGCGATATTCCATTCAACGCCGATGCCCAAGTGGCCATGATCAAGGCCACCAACGACATGGAGATTAATCATTCTGCTGGAACCAACTACTGGCATTGCCTCATGCGCAGCGACTTGCGCAGGACTGAAATCGCTTCCATCAGTTACACTGCTCAAGCAATGTGCGGTAGCGTTCTAATGGGCTATTCCGTTCAGTTCTATCTTGAGGCTGGTCTCTCCCCCGAGAGGGCTTTGGACTTTAATGTCTTGCAATATTCCGTCGGCGCCATCGGAGTCGTTCTCTCTTGGTTCTGGATGTCGCGCGTCGGCCGTCGCACGATCTATCTCGTCGGCATGGCCTCGCTCTTTGTCATTCTCGTCATCGTCGGCGCCCTCGGATTCTTCGACCAGTCCAACTCCGCTGTCGGCTGGGCCATTGGCAGTCTGCTGGTCTTTTATACCTTCATGTATGACATGGCGATTGGGCCTATCTGCTATACCATTGTTGCCGAGATTCCTTCTACTCGCCTCAAAGGCAAAACTATCGTCTTGGCCCGCAACTTTAACAACATGGCTGGCTTGATCAACAACACCCTGATGCCTCGCATGCTAGGTCGCAACTCTTGGAACTGGGGCGCAAAGACCGGTCTCTTCTGGGCTGCTTGGTGCCTTGTCATATTTATCTGGGCCTTCTTCCGCTTGCCTGAGCCCAAGGATCGAACATACGGTGAACTCGATCTTCTTTTCGAGCATGGAGTCAGCGCACGCAAGTTTGCAAGCACCCAGGTTGACCAATTTCCCGCTTCCGGTCAAGAAACAGACAAGGTCCAGGCTCAATAGGCTAGAGTTTATCAGGTAGCCAATTGTCATAAAATATTCTTAACATGTCCGCTCGTGAGCGGGGAAAGAAGACTGAAAGGGCAACGGTGGTTTATAATGACACTTTTAAAGCGGATGTAAATTAAGATCAGGGTTAATTCGCTTAGTAGGCGCATTGCTTTATCGCGTGGCTTTAGTCTTAAACACAACTTTCATATTTACTAATTCCTCTGTCTTTCTTTCCACTGCATTCTTAAACAACTCATTAAGTGCTTTAATAATGACAAGTTGCTTGTGCTTGGCGCGTACTGTGACGGTCGGGTCTAACCTAAGGGTATAGGGTGGGTCCGAGGCATATCTAAGTATATAGCGCACTTTTCCTAACCTTTAATATAAGAACTTAAATAAAAATATAATAAAATATTTAATTAATTAAACCTAATTACTATACTCTTCCTCAGATATCTTAATAATAACTTAATAAGTCCTTATATTATAACTAGTCTTTCTACAAGTTCTACAGCACCTTTTCTTCAGTTATGCTAACCCTCCTTAACTACTACTTTTTAATAATTTAGCCTATATCTATATATTAATATCTATTTAATTAATTACTTCTCTTCCCTCCTCTATAGTTATCTTCTCTCTATTCTATAGGTAGGTTTTTTTTACTCTATGCTGCTTACTAAGGGTCTTATTTGCCTATTAAAGGATCTAGTTCTTAGACTTTAATAATACTATTTAATATATTATTACCTTTATTCTCTTAGAAAATAACTTAAGTACCTTAAGAATAGATATTAAAGAGCTACTTTAATGCCTTCTAACTTATCTTTTAAGGTATTTAGACTATAAGCTAGCCTTAAGTATAGTCTTTAGGGTCTTTAAGACCTAAGGGTTAGAGAGGCTGACTTCTTCCTTAATTAGTATTAGAGTTTATAGCTATATTTTAAGCTTTAATATAATATTTTCTAAGTTTAAAGGAATAAGTTTAGCTTCTTAAAAACCCCCCTTAATATTATTTCTTATAATAGTAGCTTAGTAAGCAGTGTAAAAGGCTAGAAAGAACTTAATCTTTAAAATATAGATAATAGAGTATTTAATTAAATACTTAATCTACTAACTATATGCCTTTTTCAGTAGCCTAAAGTACCTAATATTAAGAGGCTAGAGTAGATAAGATAAATAAGGTAGTATATAAAGTATAATAATATAGTTCTCTTTATAATATTTCTTAAAGTTAACTAAATAGTGACTTTTATACTTATTAAGAATTAGAAGATAATAGTAACTAGTTAATTAAGCCTTTATATACTAATTAAAGTACTTAAGCTACTTAAAATCTATCTTATTATTAGTCTAGCTATTTTAAGTTA
>JABSTB010001100.1:463-13623 GCA_013756995.1 Neonectria neomacrospora | reverse complement strand
TTGATCTATGTCGTGAGGAACCGAAGCTCAAATGCCGCCGGGGTGGACACTCGGTACCAGGCGGCGGCATTTGAGCTTCGGTTCCTCACGACATAGATCAAAGTCCGGAGAAAGGACTTGAATTAGAAGCAGGGAAGTAAGAAGAGTTAGATGGAGGCTCTCCAATCCCGAGTTACGCATTATACTCCACGGGCTCTGATACGGCATGAGGCACCGCAACGACGGAGGGGAGCTGAGGCATTATGAGATGCGAGATGATGCAAGGTGAAGGTGAGATGCCGTGGATACATTGCCGACAGATAACCAGAGATCAGGCATTACCACTGTATCTCCCTCCTCCGAGCTCCTTCCATCCATCTGCCGTGCAACCGGTACGTGTGCTAGCCTGGGTACCCATCTAGAAAGGGTAGTTCAGCCTCCATGTCCCACGTGTCACTATTATTGTAGTCTTCCATCTTCGTCCTTTTTATCTACGTAGTACCTTACATGGCAGTCTAGAACCTCTTATTACTCGCCAGGTACATATTCCCCAAGCAGCAGCCAACTTGCGAAGGCGAAACCCACTTGCCGATCTCTCCAGCTGGACACTGGGTGGCCCGCCACTGGGATCCCCCAGGCTAAGTTGGAACTAACAAAGCTGACTGAACCAGGATGTGGGTGATTCAGTAGAGAACATCCTCTTTTGCCTCACTCTCAGTCTGTACTCTACTGGACTAACCCAAGGTGGTGCATCAGCCTGATGGAAGTGCTATGTCCTAACTCTGACCTAATGCGCGAAATCACAGCAGACCAAGTTCATCACTGCCTTCCGTTCCCTCTCGTACTTGCTTTGTAGAGACTCAATTGCGCTCCTGTGTTCACTTCTGTTGCTCTCCTCTCTTACAGATTCTATCCATCGCGGGCATTTATTTCCTAGGCTCTTGAGCGCCGCATCGGCTTCTGGTAGTGGATCATATTTCTGACACTATGGTTTATTCCTCAATAACTTTAGAAGCTCTGCAATAATTTGTCTCTGTAGGTGCATGGATAGCACATGGTGGCTGCTTGTAATCCACTCATCCCGCTCCACTTCTCCCGCACGAAACATAAATACTGTATATGAAGTAGTACACAAGTTGCAAGTTACATAGGTCCTCCAAAAGCCCCCTCCGTCTCCGTCCTTACCACCTTATCCTCTTGCATGTACTTATTCTCATTTCCCCTCCAGTAGAGACTCAAGGTTTACTAAACGACTTTGAGTTTAATACCTGATTTGTCTCATCTAGGCACCCCAAATCATAACGCCTCCACGCGTTCCCTTTTGTAGAATGGGAGCACTGTCATCCTGAACCTCAAGCTCCACTAGCAAAGTCTGCCTCATGTACTCTTTCATCTCAAACATTCTCACAGGCAAGCCCACCCCCAGCGCTGTCTTTGAGATTTAGCAGGCTTTTTTTCTTTTCTTTCAACGGCACGGACGACTTCCAACATCCGAAAACAGGCCCCCTCCGAAACATGTAAGCTGGTACTGAGACTGTGGTAACTAGTGCCACCCATCAAAGTATGACTGGTGTTTAGCAGCAGTCCTCAGCACTTGCTCTTATTCTAACTGGCTAGCTAGAGGGCAGAAACAACCTGGTGTACGTATTCGCGATTCAAATATACGTGACGACGTTATTCTCTAGTCTGGATCAAATTAGTGTTATTTAATGTGGACGGATGGGTTGCTAGACCAAAATCGCGAGCCACAAGAGACGGAGAACACAAGCCCTTCGCTAATGTTCGTACGGTACTATTATCTCCCAAATGGGACCATGCCGAGTGTTGGTTGGGCGACGTCATCCCTCCTTGGTCCAAACCCCAGCATGCTCGATCAATTGGACAGGGCACCCTCTCCGTCGACGTTTCGACTTTATCCACTCTTATGAAAAGAGAGGAACTGCTAGGAAAACCCGATACCGGTTGTGAAGGGTATTCCCTTGTATTTCAAGTGATTTAAATTCATTACTCTCGTGTTTTTCTTGATTTCCCGCCAACTCCCTGCACGCTACCACCGCACCATGCACCGCCCGCCACCATCCGACGTGCATCTTCACCGATAAGACAGCCCACCCCGGACTTGGGCTTGGTCTCCACGGCAACCGCGGCCCGATAAACAACCCTCCATCCACCAACCATCCTCCTACGCAACGGCTGACCGACCGACTGACCAAGCTGCTGTCTGCTGTCTGCTGTCTGCTGTCTGCTGTCTTCTTTCTGCTCGCAACTCAGAACCTGTTACCCCGGTTTTTTCTTCTCCTCTAATCCACAATGGCATAGTCTCGTCTCGTCTCGTACTCAGCATTCTTCACTCTCCGTCTTCCTTTCTCTCTTCTTCCTCTCACTCACCAAACGGGGTGGGAGCGAGCTTCTTTGTCTCGCTATTGTTCTTAGCTTCTCCTCCCGCTTTTGATTCACCACCTGCCCTTCCCCGCCTGCATCCGCTCATCGATAAACCTACATATTAGGTTGGTTACCTGTCAGGCAGCGTGGCTTGTGGTTTCCTTCCCTCATCGACGAACGAGACGAGCTCCCCTTTGCCTCTCAGAGCCGTCAATTGGGGGAGAAACCTGCTTCATTCTCGCGTTCTCGCGGAGAGCAATGGACAGCTTCGATGCTCCTCGGCGGCCACGGCCAAAGTCCACGATCCTGGAGTCATTCATCCACCGTCGCCAGGCCTCCAACGGTGACGCTTTCCCCGTGACTCCTCCCCTCAGCGGAGGGTACTCGTTCTCCAGCACGTACGACGACATGGCCATTGGCAGCTTCTCCAAGAACAACCCCGGGGCACTCGGCGAGCTGCAGCAGAACCAGCAAGAGCCGGCTCCCCGGTTCCCCCGCCAGACCCGAGAAGACTCCCAAGCCGACCCTCGCGGCCGGTCTCGATCTCCGACTAAAAATATACTCGGAAACGTCACTGTTATAACCTCCATGGGCAAAGACTTGGCCAAGGCGGGCAAGTCTCGTGAGCCATCCCCCAAGAAGCCCAAAAAGACAAAGTCCGGCACAAACCTGGCTGGCATGTTCAGGCCCAAATCGCTACGAAACCTGCACAAGCTCCTGTCCGAAGATGACATTCGCACGTCCAAGGACAAGGAGAACAGAACACCCGACGAGCCGGCGACGACGCCACCCATCTTTGCCCAATTTACGAGCGACCCTCTATTCCAGCAACCGAGCAGACATACAAGCATTGAGGTGGGCCGAAATATCAGTGACCCGGATCTGTATACGAACACTCGCCCAGTCAAGGAACGACCCAAGTCGTTCCAGGTCCCCATCCACTCCAAGACCGACCCGCCCCCATCGCCGTCCAAGTTCCGGTTCCCGCAAGAGGGTATGCGAAAAGGCTCCAAGGACTCTAGTTCATCCAAAACAAGCGGTAAATCCAGTAGGTCTAAGGGCCTGAGTGCTTTCACATCTTTCACTCATAGCCGGTCCAAGTCGACGTCGGCAAGTAACATGCCTGAGGCGGCAGAGCTGCTACTGCTTGACGCCAAGGACGTCGACAGACACCTTGAGGCCATGCTGGACCGTCGAAACATCCCTGAGAACCAGAGGTACAAGATGCGAAACCTGAACGATACTATCAAGATGGAATTCATCCGCCAGGACTGGGCAGAAATGGCGGCTACCAAGAATGATCGACCTGGATCTATGGGCAGCGTAAATAGTGCTGACGGATCGGCTATCGCTTCTGGCACCTCTGCCGAAGAGAAGCCCAAGCGCACTCGTGGCAAAAGCTTCACGCTTTCAAGAGGAAAGAAGGAGCCCAAGGAGCCGAGCTCACCCACTAAGAAATCCAAGGGAGACGGGACTATCGGCCGCCACTTCAGGAGCAAGTCTACGGAGAGCGTTGTCAGTGAGGCCCCTCCCGGGTCAAGCGGATCGTCCTCCAACTCTGGATTCCTGGCCAAGATCAAACTCCAACATGGCCCTGCCGATTACGTCGCGTATCTGAGAAAGGTACAGAAGCCCCAGCTCGTCGAGGTCGGCAAGATTCACAAGCTTCGTCTGCTGCTGCGGAATGAGACGGTGGCGTGGATTGAGGAATTCATCCAGCAGGGTGGCATGAAGGAGATTGTCAGCCTCCTTACCCGGATCATGGATGTTGAATGGAGGTGAGTCTTGAGAACATTCTTTTCGCTGTAAGGTGCATGGCTAATTTTGCTGTAGGGAGGAACACGAAGACGCACTCCTCCACGAGAACCTCCTCTGCCTCAAGGCTCTGTCCACGACGGCTCGTGCCATGCAGTATCTCCATTCGATTCAGGGAGACCTCTTTCCGAAGCTGTTGAACATGCTCTTTGATCCCGAGAGGAAGGGCCCCAGCGAGTTCACCACTCGCAACATCATCACGTCGGTCTTGTTCACCTACATCGAAAGTGCGACACCGGCCGAGCGAGTTTTCCGAGCCAAGAGCATCCTGGCACACCTCCGGGACCCCGAGCCCAAGGAGGACGAACGTCCTGTTCCGTTCGTCATGGAGATGAGGCGCGATAGACCGTACCGCGTTTGGTGCAGGGAGGTAGTCAGCGTCACCAAGGAAGTCTTCTGGATCTTCCTCCACAACGTCAATGTGGTAGCCCTCCCATCCGACCAAGCCAAGGCTTCGAGCGCAAACGACGCTTCGGTCCCGGGTGATAACCGGGCATACTCGTACATGCTCCGACACTTCCCCCAGGAGCGGCCGCCTGTCGCGGCAGCTCCGTACGTGGGTGGAGTGGAGTGGGATGCCACAAACTACCTTGCCTCGCATCTCGACCTCATGAACGCCATCCTCGCCTGCGCGGCCACGAGGGAAGAGCGGAACAGCCTCCGGGCGGAGTTCAACATTTCCGGGTGGGAGCGCTGCCTCGGTGGCAGCCTGCGCCTCTGCAAGGAGAAGTTCTACGGCAGCGTGCACGACACTCTTCGCACCTGGGTCGCGGCGGCGGCCGAGGATGGCTGGGACGTCAAGGATGTAAGATACGGGCCGCCGCCGGAGTGCCGCAGCCCGCCCAAGAAGGCCGGAGGCGGTCAGAAGATGAAGGTCGAGCCGGCCCCCAAGCTCGAGATGCCCAAGCTCGACTTTGGGATGGATAAGCCGCAGGCGCCAAAGGATGACGGATGGCTAGAATGAGCCATACTTTTTATGTGCTCGGCGGCAGGGGTTGGATACGCTATCCCCCCGAGAGCGTTGCCGTGGGCTGGCGAGACAGGCTGCGCCATGATTTCCGGGTTGCTAGGTTGCTTTTCTCTTTCCTCTTGTTCTTTTGTCTATCGGGTTTGCTTGGGTCTTGGGAAATCACGGGCCCATCGATGGTAATCGTGGCCGCAGTACTGCTTTTATGATGGCATGTTAATGAATGAATTAATGACAACACGGAGTTGCATTCAAAGAGAATCGTGAATGCCTTCCAGCCGTCTCTAAGGGATGTTCTCAGTTGCCCTCACTTTCGATGTACGCAACGAGGGCCTGTATTCGCGCTCAAGGTTCGAGTGGCTCGGAGTTTCCAGGGGTCGAACTGCGCGCGAAGCGAGTGAAGAGCCGGGTATCATGGAGCCGAAAGCCCGAATAAGTCCGTCATCTTTCGACATGTAACAACCCGCAATTCTGACAGCCACGTTTTCGGCAGTCATCCCAATCGCACACCATCCATGCTTGCCAGTCAGAGGTTGCTCCGGTGCCGCTTGAAGGCCTCGTGGACCGTCACACCCTTGAGAACATCCTCCTTGACCTTGTCGTCGGCGGCCGTCAGCCGCGGGAGCAGCTCCAGCACGGCAGAGACCTTGTCCTTCGGGATGACGACGACCCCATTGATTGGGTCGCTAAAGGCTAGGTCGCCCGGAGAGACGAGGGTGCCGTCGATATCCAGAGGCACCTGCGTGGCCCAGGGGACGCTGCCGCCACCAACACCGACGGTGGAGAGCCCACGGGCCCAGATCTGCGAGTCTTAGGCTTTCGGACAGGTTGACAGGGTCACCGGAGGGCGGTTTGCGGAGGACTCACGGGGAGGGCGGTGCTCTTCAATTCGCCAATGTCCCTTGCCCGACCGGCCACGACGATGCCCTTGGCTTGGCAGACCTTCATGCGAACTGCCATGATGCCCCCGCAGATGGCGTTCTTCTGGCCCTCGGGCTGCTGGAGCACCACCACGGTTCCCGGCAGCGTCAGGTCTGCCCAGTGGACGCCCTTGGGGATGTTGGCCGCGGGCTCGGCGAGGTCGTGTCCCTTGGCGGCGAACAGGACGGTCGAGACGGGCGCGACCGTCACCGACGCCGGGTCGCCAGCCGGAGGGCTGAGCAGACTGAGGTCGGCAACGAAGCCGGCGCCGGGGACCTTCAGCTTGAGCAGTGCGTCTGAGATGTCGCACGCGCTGTACTGCTGGAGCCTGGCTACTATCTCGTCGTCGGCCATGACGTCAGAATTTGCCCGGCAGTTGCACTTTGCGAATCAGGAGGGGCGCAAGGGGAGAAGTCGGTGAGTGAGAAGAGGAACCGTGAGGGTCTGCTTCTCGTCAGTGAAGGAGACGCGGATGTGGTGTTTTGTCGATGTTGATGCGAGCCCGGACAAGCTCCGTGACTCCGGGAGCCTCCATCGAGCCGGCCGTCCAATCAGGCGTGGTACCACTGCATGCCAGGGTGACGATGGTGGGGGTGCGGGCAGTATCCATGTGCGGGTTGATGGAGAAGTGACAGACGAATTACAGTGTTAAGAGTCAGTGAGTCAATGTACTGCATTTGATGAATGAGTAGTCTACTCTTGCCGTCTTTTAGACTCAGTTCCTGGCCTGCGTTAGCGCCAACCATTGGTAATCCGCTATTGTTGGCAGTACATCCTTTGCATTCACCTTCCTCGTCCCCGGCTCTCTACACCCCTGCTGCTCTTCGGATGAGGTTGGCCAACTTTATGAAAATGCCTTGCTTACCCAGAGCAGGCATCTCTTGATTTGTACTACATGCATGTGTAGTTTAGTATGCTGTCTTGTAATGATATGATCATATCCTTGAGGACTAGTTCCGTTGATAATGGCGCCTCGCTTACTCCTACGTTGACCATAAACGGGAACCACTGCATGTCTCTCGCCTAAAATATGACTCTTGGCCAGCTTGACAAAGCAACCGAAGAAGATGGAGAAGCGCCGCCGGTTCCTTTACCCGTATGGGTCAGATAATTGGACTTGTGTCAGATGGGACTTGTCCCAAAACCGAAACTCCCGAACAGCAACTATATCACATTTGCACCATGCCGCATACGATGCTAGGTAATCACGAAGCCAGGGCTTAGCACTTGAGAACCGAGCATACAAGAACAACAGAAGAATGCTCACTCAGTCTGCTGTCGAGCTTGACTCTTGGAAGTGAATCATGGACGTCTCCAGCACTCAAGACATAGCTAGGTCTCATGCTCAAGATCTTTGTCGTGGCCTTGGTTCGCAAATACGCAATTTCGTTCGAGTTTCATGGCAAGTTGCACTTGTCGAGTCTCACCGTCAGAATACAGACACTGGATGTAAGTTGCGGGTAATGAGCAGCTCTCTAGAGGCGCGAACCGGATGCTGTTCAATTCGTTTTCGATTTGTACGAAACCTGGAGACACAAAAATGGAAGAGACACTATTTAGAGAGAATCCCCAAGGGTAACATATCTAAAGGCTTTCTACTTCAAGAAGACAGACAAACTTGTTTCTTCTCAAGCGCTGTGATTCGTCGTGGGTTGAGGTCAGCCTCCTCTCCCGCCCATTGAACAGCGTCGTTTCTTCCTTTACGTCTCCTCCAATACACGCCTTCTATAAACAAAAGAAAGACGAAAAGGCGCGACAACAGAATCTCAATAATTAGCTCGGCAAAAGTTCGATGCATTTTGAAGCCAAATCAAGACTGTTTCCAAACTAGAATCGTACCAAACATGGCAAGCCACTCGGGATCTTTAGTGCACTCCACGACCCAATGGGTAGGATTAATGCCAGAAAATCACCACAATTATCACAACTCTTAAAAGTTTCGACGTAGACATGAAGCAACTACTCAAGACTTTAAACCATGCTGCTATCTTACATCAGATGTTCCGTTTTGCCCTTGTGTCCCTTGGACCTACGAGACTCTCTGCATCTAAACAGACGTTCTATTCAAGCCACTGTCTCGGAAGACAAAAGTACTAATCGAGAAGGACTAAAAAGCCCGTGTATCAAAATAAAACATCCGCCATGGTTTCAACACTTCTATTCGTTTCCTCAATTGCTAAAGTAGTTTGAGTATTATATGTGCACTCGTGATGTAATTTTGGCAGGTCGGTTCTTTCTCATCCGTTTTTAGACGAAAAAGAAAAAGCCTGTTTATCTTTCCTGGAAATATAGGGACTATTCCTTGATCTATGCGAAATATTAGGGTTACTGTAACGTTGCAACACCACGTCACGACCAATCTGACGCTGAGCGCCATCCCCGACTCACATCCAATCAGTCAGCCTGTATAGTCGATCGAGGCCATGGTCCCAGACCAGAATGGGACATCCATTCAGAGAACTAGAATGGTGTGGAAGCAATGATTCATCGGAATTCACATGCTAAAAGGTATAGCGCCTGAGTCCTGTTGTGAATGGTTGATTTTAGTCAAAAAGAATAACGTCACCTTTTGTCATCTACCCAAAAGAGGATGGATGTAGCTTGCCTCGGAACTTTTGTCTATATCAATTAATTGACAACATGTTGATTGTGGCACATTGATATCCTACTGGA
Organism: Neonectria neomacrospora; assembly: GCA_013756995.1. Classification (NCBI taxonomy): domain Eukaryota; kingdom Fungi; phylum Ascomycota; class Sordariomycetes; order Hypocreales; family Nectriaceae; genus Neonectria; species Neonectria neomacrospora. Next base: position 4,886 of record JABSTB010001100.1, on the reverse strand, counting down.
GAACGAGGTCAAGAACGGTAGTGTCGGCCCGCAATCCTATCATGCAGAGATCTCTCTTGACCTTTCAGACCTCGCGCCAAAACTTGCTCTTTTGCATTGCATTTGCAGAGTCGACACGGGCTGCATAATGCGGGCCGAGGACCTTGAAATCACCGGCTGACGCGCTCGCTGGATCCGGGCATTACCCTCACGACGGGGCGGCAAACGCTCTAGGGCAGGTTCACAGAAGTTCAGCCTCCGGAGATGTTCTCTCTCTCTCGCTGGAGTTTCTTGAGCCGAATAGATAGTCTGGTCTTCCCAAAGCATCTGTTCAAAGTACTCTCTCATGAATGGAGGCACGATGTGACATCAGAGAGGATAAGCGACCGAGCTACGGAGTACTCTGGAAAGTGATGGAGCCGATCGTCGGCGCGATGATGGCTGAACAAGGTATGTTGCGAGTTTGGTAGTCGTTGCAGGGGTTATTCGCAGCCGTACTTGCCATTGGGCCCGAATCCGTGGATCATGACCACGGAGGAGTGAGACATGGCTGTCTCTCCGACTCTCAACATGGGATCGCGTCGTTTCCAAGTAGTCCGCTCTGCCCTCGACGCGCGCGGATTGGCTGCAAGCTGAGCATCCATTGACCCCGTTCATTGAGCTTGCAGTGTTGCGTGGGCCCGGCATTTGCATGGGGGAGCATAGCGCGAGCAAGCAGCACGGGTAGGATGGCGATGGGGAGAGAAGAGTCAACAACCGACGTCATGAGCGAGCTCGGGTCTCACAGCAAAGCGGGTAGGTAGTCTAGGTAGCTTGGGCTGTTGGTGGTTTGTGCTGCCGAGATGCATGGTCCGGTGGCTATCAATTCTAGTCCCGGTATGAGTCGGTGACGGGGAGGCCACAGCCGGTGAGCAGGGACGTGGCTTGCCCGGGGTGGTTGTGGGACAAGGGCTGTGATGCGAGAGAAGAGTATCTTTGAGTGTCGCTGTTAACTTCCTGTTAGGTTTGTCGCGATTGTGGTTGGCTGTCGGCGGGCACCCGATGTCGAGTCATGGTGGTTGTGTCGAGGTAAGGTTTGGGGGAGAAGGTGTCTCCCCGTCGGTGTTTAGGAAAGATGGGGAGCACAACCGTAGGTGGATGTATTCGTAAAATGTCCTGTCGTACCCGTATGCCGTTGAGTGGTTAGTTAGACTGCCAAGTACCTTTGGTGGATATTCGGTCTGCATCGATCTGGCAAGGAAGCTCATCCTTTGAGATTTCGGGTCTGGGTCTGGGAATGGAAGTGGCTTGGTTGCCAGGGACCTTCCAGAACCAACATGTTGAGGGGGGGGGGGTTCTACTTCATTGTGCTGCTGCATTGACACGTAGGAGGGTTGAGCACGTCGACTAAAGGTAGGGATGCACTATGTAGGTAGGTTGGTAGGTCGGTAGGTTGCCAGATGAGGCCGATTGCTCGATCCAGTGAGAGGACATGCATGCAGACTTGCAGCAGAAAGGCTTCGACGACAGTGCAGATAGAACCCAACGGGTTGCTAGAATTGGCTAGTATACCTACAGAACATACAGTGCCAAGTAGCAGTGCCAAGCATCAACGCCAAGTGCCCTCCCCAGTGTTCGTGGTTGCTTGATTCAGAGACGCCGCTCGGCTTGGGACGACTTAATGCGCTGGAACAATGGCCCGAACGCTGCGGTACAGCAGTAGCGTGCCCATGCTGCCAGCATCAGCTGTTCTTGACTGCTTCCAGGCATTTGGACCATTCTAGTTCATCATGGCTGCGGAGCGGGGCGGGGCCGCAAGCCAGCCGCGGAACGGTGGACAATGGAACTTGTGGACCGGGCCATGTGCCGTGGGGGGTTGTGCAAGTGTGGTGATGGTGGTATTTTTGGGAGACCTGTCTCAAATGGGAGAGAGGTTCTTGAGTATCCCCAATAAGTTGTTGAATGGGAATAATTAGAACGGTAGGATAAAGCCTCGGAAAACGAGGACAAAGAAGAGCACGAGGAGCCGTATCCGTTCGGTACGGAGCGGAGACTGCTCAGTGATCACCACATCAAATTCCCTCTGCATGACAACCCTGGACGGGACGAACCACAAAGTCCCGCCTCGGAAGGTAGCACGGCGCGCGCTCGCTTGCTTGTTGGACAGTTGGACGGCTGGACGGCTGGACGGCTGGACGGCTGGACCGTCGACGGACGGGACAGGACAGGACAGTTCATCAACCCGACTTTCCCGGTCGTTCAGGGCCCGGCCAACGGCCAACCTCGATGCTGGGATCCGGGCAGCCCAGGCCAATGCAGACTAGGACCATGCATGCCATAACTACTTGGTCTGGGAAAAGATGGAAGCATACCCCTCCCGGCGCAACACCATGATTCGTAGGACTGTGGTGCCGGGTTGCAAGTTCACGCTGGCCCCAAGCTATGCGCGCCTGGCTGCATTATCACCCGCTACTATCGCTAGGGATGGAGGTGAAGAGGGGACCGACTCCTCTCAAAGTTCTGGGCACTGGGCACCGGACGACCTGAGGTGGACTCCGGACTAAAAGTTTACCGCTAAAGACGACGGCCAAGGCCAGCGGTTCGGCTGATGGGTGATAGGTCACTTTGCCAGAGAGGCCATCTCCTCCACCTCGAACGGTAGTTGGGGTCTCAATACTCACTCCCGGTCTTTATAGGACTCGAAGGAAGGGACTGAAGGAAGGGGTCCAAGGTTTCGGGCCATGCCGTGCAAGGTATGGAGAGGAGGCGGACATGGATGGGACATACCTTACCTTACCTTACCTAGAGACCTTTCCTGGAGGGGACATAGTCTACATGGAGGGAGTAGCATACATGAGGGGCCATATTCGTGCATGGAGGGGCCATACAGGGAGGGCCTTGTTGTTGGGGGTGGCAGTTGGTTGTCGTCCTTGTCGACGACGACGTCGTCGTCGTCAAACTTTGCCGCATCGCGTCTCTTTCGGCAGACCCTCCAGGATCTGGACCGGAAACCGCGGATCATCACCTAAAAGTGCCGGGCTCCCCCCTACGAAGGAGAAGGTTCTGTCCTCCGTACATGTATGTGGGAGGGGAAACGAAAGAGGGGACAAGGACGGAGACGGAGGAGGGGTCGGCCGCAGGGGCCGCTCAGAGTTGAGAGGGGAAAGCGTAGAAATAGTACGCATTGTGGTGAGATGGAGCCGAAATCGACGATGTGAGAAGGTGAGCGCGTGAGACTAACAAGCAGTGCGAATGCATCTACTAGCTTGTGGGTAAGTTAGTAAGTGATTAGTGGACGGATAGCTTAGATAGTCTAGGTCACTCACTGTACAGTCGAGTAAGTAGACTAGTGGTGTGGTGGTGTCTCGGTGATGGACGACATGGTCCTTGGGAGTCTGGAATGCCAGTGCACCTTCGACGGTTCTGTCATGTTGCTCCTTCGGGCAGCTCACAGGCATCACACGCCACGGGCAATCCAGGCTACATATAGGCCGTCTTGCGTCGGTTGAGGCCGCTGTGCCCGTGAGGCCGGGAAGGTATCGGGTCTACTGCCTTCCCAGCTGCGATCATACCGTTCTACAGTACCTGGTACCTCCGGCACGTGGTGGCAGCCCGGTGGTGCAAGGCCCCATCGAACAGTGAAGGTATTCATTGGCTACCTAGGGGCCCTGGGACGACCAGAATCGTCATCGTTGTCACATTGTGGATTGTGGCCAGAGAAAGCGGGAGCCAAGTGGGAGCCAAGTGGGAGGAAGCCTGTATCAGAAATCACGGGTTGCCCGTCGCAAGCACGTACGTGCCGCAGCGCAACCCCCGCTGGGACTTCTAGGAGCCTTGTACAGAGTACTAGCAGGCTGCCAGGACCCCTTGGAGCCACCCGTCAACCAGGTTCAGGTTGACAGATCGACGGTGTCTTTCTGGGCGGCGGGCACTGCAGCGGGCAGCGGCTCTCGGGGGGGGCGGTTTTGGGTATGAAGTACCGACCTGGGTGTTTTGTGGTGCGCGTGTCACTGGAGAGGTACTTTGGGCTCGGCTTTCTATTTCACACAGCTCCCCAACAGCAGCAGCCCACACTCCAGCAGGCAAGGCAAGGCAGCTCAGCCCAACGCACGGCAACCTGCTAGTAGTAGTCTTCAACCTGACGCAGCACTGTACGAAGATACTTCGCATGAAGACGGGAGGCGGCGGCAGAAACCCACTCGGCCAGAAAAATCCAAAGCTGCGCCCAACCCAACTCCCTCCGGATCGCTGCATCCATCACATCACACTGTGCTCCGATCTCTCCTCCCATCTTATCCCATCCCACCACCTAATATTTTTCTGGCCCCTCGACCCCTCGACCGACCCCTCGTCCGTCCATCGCCGTTCCGTCTACCGTGTACCGTCGTCACCCGCCGTCAAGGCCGTCACCCAGGACCCAGGACCCGAGACCCAGGATCCAGAACCCAAGACCCAAGACCCAAGA
>JABSTB010001099.1:0-10189 GCA_013756995.1 Neonectria neomacrospora | reverse complement strand
AGTACCTTGGCATACAAACCAGGCACTAGAGTACCGCTTGGGGGACATGGCGCGTAGTGCTTCTTGGTTGGCCCATCGGCCCCCCAGTTTCCCTGGCGACGCTGATGGGTCTCGCCCGCCCAACCCACCCGCGACTCCCTCCCCCACCGACTGACCTACATCCCTACTACCAACATCCTTCACAGCGGCTACAGAGGTCGCTTGTTGAGGGCGACGCCTTCGCCTTCGCCTTCACCCTCGCCTTTGCCTCTTGGACTCGGACAAGGCTCTCCCTCCCTCGCGTTCCGTGGCTGCTTCGACCAGCCCACTAATACCCCCCCGCTTCTCCTCGTAATCCATGGGCGGCCGGTCGCCTCGATCAATTGAGCCATGGGAAATGCTTGCCAGAGTCAAGTACGTGCTGTCCCCCATCCCTCCACGTCCGGCCCTCGCGATCCGCCTCGATCCCTCCCGCTTGCGCGTCGCTGGCCCGTTTCCTTCTCTTACCGACCTGCTAACAATGCTGGCAGACGTCGTAAACTCGGCCAAGGGGGCGGCAACATCCTCAACATATCATACTGACCATGGCGACGTCGCGATATCCGCCGGCCGATCTACGCCGCCAGATCGGGTCTCCAAGGCCCAAGGGACGCGGTATGTCAAGCAACCCGCACATTTACATCTCCTCTGCTGCCATTGTCCCTTAGCTGACTTGGGCCCAAGAAAACAAAGATACCCTCTGCCGAAACGTCCTCATCTATGGCCATTGCCGATACGAAGATCAGGGCTGCGCATTCAGCCATGATCAAAACAAAACAAACTCCAACCAAGAAATGTAGGTCATGATGCTTTCCGTCCCTCTACCCACAACCATGCCCAACGTGTATCGGAGGAGATCTTGTCGACTTGGCCCCTCGTCGAATTGCAAGCCCAACCATCATGATCCTTGCCCAATCAACTTCTACGGCAGTGAGAACTTCACTTTCATCCGCAAAATGGTCGCTCTTGGTGGCTTGATTCGATCTTGAAGTCGGGTTGAAGCGCCGACACCGGCAACGGTGTCATGACAAGTTTGAGGGGGTTCTTTGATATCGCCTGATGTGGTTCTGCATGGGCCGACGTTCTCCGCCTCAAGATGGGATGCGCAATCTTTACCGCCCTTCATGGGCGCGTTTAACAAGTGTTCTAAACACCGCTCTGGCCGGAGGTTGGAATTCCGAAGTGTCCAGGCGTTATTCTCTTCCATTCAAGGCCGTTGCTCCCCGCGGATCAAAGATGCGACTTCTCCATCCGGAAGCGGCATCGGAGTGGCGCATCCCTATGAATGCGATTGATACTCAACCTGTACTGCGACTAACAACCCGGTGTGCTTAGATCAAAGAAGGCATTAAATGTCGAGTCACCCTCATTTACCCCCGCAAACCTAGGGAAGAAGCCCACCTTCTCTTCTCAGGCCGCAAGCGCCCCAGCCTTCACTCCACGCGGCTTAAACGGTATGAGTCCCCCTGGTGTTGTTCTATGGCTTATTGTTGATCGCGTGAATATGCAGCCGGAACCCCAACCATATCTCAAGACAACGACACTGTTGGCTTTAACCCTGCCGCCATCCGTGAATTCACCCCTACATTCGAGCTCAACTCATCGGTACGGCATAACATCCCCCGCTCCTCGTTATGTCGCTAATTGATCCAGACAACCACAAATGGCTCCTCCCAAGATGGCCCTGTCTCCTTCGACCCTTTCTCCATATCCTCTGTCACCCAGGCCCTGTCCACTCCTCAATTTAACCCTTACGCCGATGACCATGGTGGATTGGGCGGCCATGGGTCCAGCTACTTCCAAGCACAGGGGGCTTTTCCCACATCTCTCCAGCCTCTCCAACATCACCTCTATGCCCCCGTCGGCCCCTATCGGGAGGACTTGATGCCCTATCACCGCATGACACACGACTTCTTCCTGGCCGAGAAGCTCCGGGAAGAGTACCAGAAAAAAGCAGAAGCATCACTGCAAGTCATGCCTAACTCCCAGCTGCCCCAGCTGGATAATTACCATTCACTCGTCGCCCTGGATACCACCCACAGGAAGAACGCCAATGTCTTTGGGTACCCTAGTTGGGTATACAAGGCTACGTCGACCAAGACGGGGAATCTGTACTGCCTGCGGAGGCTCGAAGGATACCGTCTAACGAACGAGCACGCCATCAGGTTGGTCAAGGAGTGGCGCCGAGTCGACAACGGGGGGGTGGTGTCGATTCTCGATGCCTTTACAACGAGGGCCTTTGGAGATAGCTCTCTCATTTTCGTCCAGAACTACCACCCTCTCTCCAAAACACTTGCTGAGCTTCATTTGTCGCCGAACCCGGCCCATGGCAGCCGCTTTCAACAGAAAACGCCCATTTCGGAGACAGTTGTATGGGGATACATAACCCAGATTGCAAATGCGCTCAAGGCCATCCATTCACTTAACCTGGCAGCACGATGCATGGACGCGAGCAAAATCATATTAACGGATAAAAACCGGATTCGACTCAGCGCATGCTCTATTCTCGACGTAGTGCAATTTGACTCTCGACGCCCGATCCTGGAGCTACAGCAAGAGGATTTTGTACAATTTGGTCGACTATTGCTGTGCTTGACAACTACTACGTTACCCATACACCTCACCAATCTCAAGATGTCGCTAGAGCAAATGAGCCGGACGTACTCGGTGGAGCTGAGGGATACGATCCTTTGGCTCCTCACGCCTCAACCACCGCCGGCTCAGAAGGGCATTGACGAGTTCATCCGAGGGATCGCTGGACGGATCATCGCCACGATGGATCAGAGCCTACACGCAACCGATACCCTCAACTCAGCCCTGTATCGGGAGCTAGAGAATGGCAGAATCGCCAGGTTGATGATGAAACTGGGCGCGGTCAACGAGCGACAGGAATTCGATGGTGATCGGGCATGGTCAGAAAACGGCGAGCGATACATGCTCAAGTTATTCCGAGACTACGTCTTCCACCAAGTGGACAGCAACGGCAACCCAGGCTTGGACATGGGCCACATGATACGGTGCCTGAACAAACTAGACGCCGGGACTGATGAGAGGATCTGCCTAACGAGCCGAGACGAACAGACCAGCTTCCTCGTAAGCTATAAGGAGCTAAAGAAGCAGCTGGGCAACGCGTTCGGCGAGCTCGTCAAAGGCAACAAGCAAGGACGGAGCTTTTAGGAAAATGGGCAAAGGCTGCTCGCGGCCCACCCGCGGATACACAGTGGGAGCATGAGGGGGAAGCACTTCATGAGGGGGAAGCACCTCATGAGAGGGAAGTACGTCATGAGAGGGAAGCACTTCATGAGGGGTATGAGGGGGGGACACTTCATGACGAGGAGGCACTTGATGAGGACACTGTAGATTTCCCTTTGAAGACAGCATTGTCGACAACTTGGCTAGAGGACAGGGATTTTGATTATCTAGGATCTGAGGGGTCTTTCTGTCTGGCTGATGATGGCGTAATGGGCCCTTTTAAGGGTGTATTTGCGTGCTTGTTAGCACAGTTGGGGGACGACAGGTCAGGCGTTGGGCCAGCGTTGATGTTGGTCCTATGGGATCTCATAATGTGTCCGAGAGTTTATGTTTAGGAGGACTGGGCGAGACGAGACGAGACGAGGCGTGAAGTGAAGCAGCGAGATGATACTAGTACTTTGGCTTTATGATATTTTGCCTTGATTCAACAGACGACAGGACAGTGTTCTATGTGACCTTGTGTGGCAGACTAACTGCTCCCAGAATGTGATATGCGTCGATGAAGCCGCAGGGATAGATCCAGCTACGAGGTGAAGGGGGCCACGGGGCTTTTGTTTGCACACGTAGCTGAAGGTGTCGCGACAGTAGATGGGGTCTTGATGAGGAGAAGCCCAGGCATAGACCGTAGCCCAATGTCCGCCTGCCGCACACGCAGCATGCCACGGCAACGGCCAACACGTTGTTAGGCTTGCCACCTCCTCCCCAGATTTCCACGAAATCAGGAATTGCGTTCGTTGTTCAATCATCATCGGCCTGGATAAAGGGGTTGGCGATCTCCTCGCTACCGTCGACGGGGCTGACGAGGACGAGGAGGGTGCCTCGGACGACGACGAGGCCGAGCGAGCGGGTTGATTCGTTTCCTTCGTCGTCTAGAGCTCTGTTAGCGGGGCGTGTCCCTGCGCATTCCTGGAGATGTGATGTGCGACTCACCTCGGACTACTTCGTGGACATCATCGAGGACGAGGTTCATGAGGGCGTCGTAGCCCTTCAGCGTGCCCTTGACTGCGATGGCGAAGCTGTTAGCATGTGTCGCTATTTGTGCGAGAGAGGCGCGCGCTGTATACCCTCGCGGCCGCCGTTGAACTTGACGGTGATCTGCTTGTCCATGTACTTGGCCAGGTCGAGGATATTCTCCTTCTTGGGACGCTCGCGCTCGCCGGACTGGTTGCCGCCGGCGCCGCCTCCGCGACCGCCGCCCCTACCGCCGCGAAAGTTTCCTCCTCCGTGGCCGCCTCCGCCGCGGGCGCCTCGGTGAGCGGGTCTATCGGACATGGCGCATGTGTATTCGGGGGAAGGTGGTTTGGGGTGGTTTGTTGCGGGAGCTTGGGTTTGAGGTGTCGGTTTGGTGATGGCGGGTTTGGTGGGGTTGGTGGGAGTTGATGTGGGATTAGGTTAGTGGTGGGTGCTTGTCTTGCGGGCTGTTTGGTAGGAAGGGTGTGGTTATTTGAGGGGAGGTATGGTGTGTATTTCTTAAGGTGCCTGGTTTAAATGGTTCAAGCATCCTACGTACGACCAACCTACGCAGTAACAAGTAGTCCATGACAGTAAAAAAGACTCGAAATCTTTGATGAGTCCCTGTTTATAGCTCTCGATCTTCCGGATTAGCCTATGCATGTATTTTAAGCAGGCGGTGAAAGGCTCGTGTGAGCCATAGCTGGCGTGTCGGGACTTGAAGCGGGTGGGTAGCATTTGGCGGCAATCCATCCTGCACACCAACCAACGACCAAGCGCGCGGCATCAAGCACAGGCGGACTCCCTCTGACGGGGAGAATCAAGGACGGGCCGGGTTATGTATGACTTCATACCCTGTGGAGGAGAATCCAATACCAACTGCAGCAGCCATGCCACCATGCCATCCTTCCATCCGGACCGGTGCCGGCCTGAGATGCAGCACAGCCCTCCTACGCTGGGCTCTCTGGGCTCTCTGGGGTGACGTGACACAAGGAACGGATGCAGCCCAGGGTTGGCAATGGCATCGAGCAGCTTCGCAGGTAGGAAGTAGGTATCTCCAGCGTTCCGTCCCGTCCAGAGTATCCAAGCACCAGCCCTGTGGATATGCCGTGTCTTCAGCTGCCCAACGGCCTAAGTAGGTAGATACATAGAGGCACGATGAGCTGCGTCGTTGCAGGTGGCCTACCTACCCACTCATGGTCTAGATATTCGTTGCATGCGTCGATTAAGTACCTTGGACTAGCCCTTCCATTAACCCGTCAACCTCGTTCCTTTTTTCGCTTTTCATCTGGGGAACGGTGACTCCAGGGCATCAGTCCGATTCCCGTCCGCCGTTCCGTCTTGGCCTGTTCTGCTTCGTCTCGCTTCGTTCCTGCTCAATTCGGGCCCCCACTTCGGCCCGGCACTTTCTGTGCTCTTGTCTCTTGGCCTCTTCATCGGTCCATTTATTTACTCTTTTAAACTTGCTTTCCTCACAACGCCGTTTTGGTCTTTGCGTTGACACTTTGACAGCCACATTTGTGGGCGAGTCAATGACCAATTTACTACTCCCAAGAACCACCTGAGTCGCGACCGTTGCGTTGGAAGGACCGACGTTCATTATCCTCGCCATCGGCTCGCAGGACAGGGCATCCATCTCCAGACTCAGATTCAACAGAGACTCTACAGCTTCGCCATGCATCTCCAATAGCATTGCCGGTGGCCCTTTACCGTCCTCCTCCTCCTCTCGTCTTCCCCTCAAGTCTCTCTTCATTCCCTCCGCTTCTTCGTCTTCGTCTTCGTCTCCTACTTCCCATCCTCCCCATCCCCCCTTCTACTCCTTCTGATCGCCTCCTCGATCAGATTGTCTCTCCACTTCCCAAGCCCGGATTCTCGCCACTCGCGTTGCCCTCTCTCTTATACCCCAAGTCCCGCAAATCTCTCACCCACATTCGCCCTTTCCTCTCGCCCTCTCCTGTCTTATTAGTTGCAGCGTTTACGCCCACCCATACCCACACAACCTTATACTCTGCCAAGAGAGTTTCTTTCGAGATCGTCCCCTCGAGCACTGCCCTGCCTGCCCAGCTCAGAGGGCCCCGCACTCTTGACCACTGTGACTGAGGTGACCTTGTCCTCACCACCACCTCGACACGCAAATCCGCACATTCGCATATACGCAAAAGATACCTGCCGGCAAGGCCAACATGGCCCATGTCGTGGACTCAGAGCCTCAAAAACGGAAGCGTGACGCCGACGACGCCGGTCAGCCAGGACGTCCTCAGCACGCGCACACCCAACTCCAGCCAGGTAAGTCTATTGCGACCAAAAAAAACTTCGCCTCCATCCCAAGACCTGTCGCCTCGGCTTCAGGCATGTTCCATATTCCATTTGTAGCCTGAAGCAGGGTTCATTTGCTTCATATTCATAATATTCTGCTGGACCGTCAATTTTTGTGCCTGCCTATTGTCTCGACCCTCTTCTACAAGCCTGCATCGCGTATTACGCGTGCAACAGTGCATGTGTCGGCCATTTATCGCCCACTGTCCTCCTAACTCACCCTTTTTGCACGACTCCAGGATGCTCGATTTTCGTACTTGATTTTCGCCTATTTTCGCCTCAGCGTACTATCAAAGCTTGCGGCTCTAGGAATTACGCTAACTTGATATAAAGGCGCGCCTGGCTTCATTCAATATCTACCGAGATCGAATCCCTCACATTTGAGTCTCATCCAGGGCGACGGCGATACCTTTGCTGATATCGTTGGCCTCATTGGCGAGTACGAAAGTATGTTCCAAAATCTCTCCAATTTCGTTCCGTCAGCAGGCTAATCAACGACCCTAGATGTCATAGACCAACACGAGAGTCTCGCTGCAAGCCTGGGAGCCAGACTGACGGGCCCCCGACTTCTCAGGGGTATTGAGAAGTTTTTTGATGGGCCCATCAAAACCACGCCGCTCCAACCCTTCTCCAATCCCGTGAGCTGGCTCGATGTTGTTGGTTACGCCCGGTCCAACCCAAAAGAGTTTGCCTTGACACCCATGCCCGACGGCTCGCGCTGGTGTCAGTTTGTTCTCAATGGGGTACAGGTAGAGATCACCGAGGACGACTGGCGCCTGGTCTGGTCTAGCGCATTGGACCGCTTCCCGCTGGACCAGCCCCTCGACGAAGATGAAGCGGCAGAGCTGGCGACGCTGGATATTCTTGAGCAAAGGACCTCCATACTCTACAAAAAGGCCGACGAAGTGGCAGCAAGGGCGCGCATCCTCAACCACAGACTGGGTCAGCGAAAACAAGACATCCGGCGTCGTCGTAATGCGCAAGATGGGCCCAGATTCCAGCCAGTGAATCACAACCCGCGAAACACCAACTTTAGTCCGTCCTATGACCTCCACGCGGACCTCCTCCAGCAATTCATCGCGGCCTCAGCATCCCCGCCGCCGTCTCGGGCTACTTCTGCGGCTGGAATGTCGTTGGTGGGCGTGGGCCCTCGGTCACCAGCTCACAGCACTTCCCATACTTATACTCCTCCTAACTCGAACGGTCGATATGGGACCGGACACGCGACGGAGATGATGGGCCACCCCGCTGTGGACAGTCGAGCGGAAGCCTTTCGATCCATTATCACACAAAGGACAGACCAATTAGGAAAAGGGGAGGTGATAAATCCGCCATGTGACCGATGTCGACGACTTAAAGTCCAATGTGTGAAACATTTGACGGCATGTGTGGGATGCACCAAGAAGCATGCCAAGTGCAGCTGGAAGACGGTCACCGAGGAGGAGGTGGGAAGACTTAGACAGGAGACGAGCATGAAAGGCGGTGATTCTGGAGAAGGAGAAGGAGACTGCGGGTCAGACGCCTCTGAGGCAAGGGATGCCCAGGCCAGTCGCCTCAGCGACAGATACGAGACGGGTCAGACATCGGGCGAGAAGACACCAGGCACAGCAGGGCCAATGAAGAAAGATGGTTCACGGTCACCCAGCCGAGAAGGGGTACATTTAACGACATTGGAGCCGCCTACTTCTATCCCGATGAGCAGATTCGACCTGAGTGCGGAGAGGCATCGGCCAAGTCTGGTTACGGGACACCAAACTGGAGGGGAAGCAGTCGATCAGCCACTTGATTTGTCACAACCAGGCCATGGCGTGGCTCCAGCGATGGCAATGGCATCGGCGAATACCTCCAAGCCAGCGAATGCGCCTCTAAGCAGCGATGGCTCAGTCAATGCATCGCCTAACTAGGACTGGGAGATGACCTACTGTGGGGTATAGAAGGAAAGAATAGGAGGGTTGGTATGTGTTACGGAAACAGAGACAGATGACAGAAATAACGAATATATGTGAATGAATCGATTTGGATATGAGAAATGTGGTTGGTGTATTGCAGTGTAGTATGGAGTATGGAGTCCTCCGTGGTTTAAGTGATAGCGTCTGAATCGACGGGACCCGGGACGCTGGACGGGCCGGACCCACTCGGGATGGATCCATTGACCGATGACCACTTGAGCTGGAAGGAAAGTGCAGGCGCGTGTCTCTCGTCCAGTCGCAATCCCTGATTCATGGAGCAGAAGAAAAAGTCGGCTCTAATTTTCTAAGCCGCCAAAAGAGAGCAATGGCATTTGCACCTGCTTCCCTTGCTCCTGCAACACCGAACTAATTAATCCTCTTAATAAATTTTCTTCTTCTTTTCCGTCACCCGCACGCTCTCTGTCTTCACGACACCTCATCCTACCTTACGGCACTTTGGGATCTGCGGAAGTAGAGAGTGCTTGCCATTGTCTTGAATATCCTGCACCTGATCCTCCTTCAGCTCCCTGTCCCTCCCATCGCATCGCCGGCCATCCCGCGCGGCGCAAGTCGACAACTCCAAACCCACGATCGAGACTTGCATCCAATCGAGACGAAATTAAACCAGGATCGAGCCATGACGGCCGCCTCCCAAATGACGATCCCTCAGTCTACGACGTTGGTCGCCGGCCGCGACGAACGGCCCTTTAGTCACACCAAAACGCCCAGAGATCACGCTGCACTGATGCAGTCTCGGGAGACGGGCGATGTCATCCCCGACGATACTATGGCCGATGGCACTGTCAAGGCTTTGCCGTTTGCCAAGTCATGGGTGCACCTTGTCGCCGGCGCGTACGTCTCCTTCTCCCTTTGCGGTGTGCGATTGCTTTACTACGACTGCTCTCCTACAACCGCTTTGTTAAACTAGAGACAATAAGCTAACGCACATGGCCCTTCTCTAGAGTCGGTGGCATGACGGCCGCAACCCTCACAGCACCCCTCGACGTTCTCAAGACACGACTGCAGTCCGATTTCTACCAGGCCCAGATCCGAGCCACGCGCGAGGCTCAGATGCAAGCCCTCGGCCGCCTCAATCCCGCCCGCGGCGCCCTCTACCACCTCAACGACACTCTTCAGATTCTCGGCTCCGTCTACAAAACTGAAGGCTGGCGCGCCCTCTTCAAGGGCCTCGGTCCCAACCTCGTCGGCGTCATCCCCGCCCGCAGCATCAACTTCTACGTCTACGGCAACGGCAAGCGCATCATCTCCCAGTACGCCAACCAAGGCCGTGAAGCTCCCTGGGTCCACCTCACCGCCGGCGTCGCTGCCGGCGTTGTCACTTCCACCGTCACAAACCCCATCTGGATGATCAAGACCCGTCTGCAACTCGACAAGAACGTCTCGGAGCGCAGCGGTGGTGCCAAGCTCCGCCAGTACCGCAACAGCTACGACTGCGTGCGCCAGATCCTGCGCGACGAGGGCGCCCGCAGTCTCTACCGGGGCATGAGCGCCAGCTACCTCGGTGTCGTCGAGTCGACTATGCACTGGATGCTGTACGAGCAGATCAAGGCGTCTCTCGCCCGGAGGGAGGCCGAGATCGTACGCAGCGGGAGGGACAAGACGTGGTGGGACAAGACGATGGACTGGACGGGCAAGGTCGGCGCTGCCGGTAGTGCCAAGTTGGTCGCTGCCGTCATCGCATA
>JABSTB010001098.1:0-41527 GCA_013756995.1 Neonectria neomacrospora | reverse complement strand
CTTGATGCCCCATACTACCTACGTATGTCGCTCCCCAATCCCTCTCCCCATGGCCAATTCACACCACACCACAATCCGCACGCACTCACACGCCCCCTCCACTCCCCTCTCCCCTCGTCCCCTCTCCCGCCCGCCATGCGACACCCCCGTTGCTGGTCCTGCCGGGGGTCGACCTTTTCCGTTCCTGGCCCTGGAAATAGGTGTGTGGCGTCGTGCCCACGGGTTTTTTATTCGGAGTCCCTGCAGCAGATATCGACCTTAGGCCTAAACCAGCCAGCCTTTCTACATGGCTGTGTGTGTCGTGGTCGTGGTCGTGGTCGTGGTCGTGGTCATGGTCGTCATGTTGTTATTGTTTGTTGTTTTTTGTTATCATCTGCCCTTCTTTTTCTCTATCCGCCCTACCCTTTTTGCTTTCTTTTTCGAGACCGAGTCCGCCTCTTTTTCCCCTCTTCTTACCCAAACTATTCAACCTAGGGTTGACTGCGCGCTGGCCGGTTCTTGCAAGGCCCGGTGGCCGCTTGCCACGTTGATCATGGCTCGAGAACACACGCACACGCACAAACACACTCACACACATTCTCTTTCTCGCATATACATACACACACACATGGCCGAGGTAACACACGCCCCCCGGTCAGCAACGGGGCGAACGGCATCCCCTGCTCACCCCACACCGCGAGACGACTGACTGCTACTCCACGCGGTGCTGCAGAAGAAGCAAGAGAGAGGAAGGGAAAACATAACTGGCCAGCAAAGAAGCAGGGCTGACGGAGTTAAAACAGGTACTCCTCGGCAAACCCGCCGGAGAATGCAGAGAAGGCGAGGGGGAAAGGGGGGGCGTGTGTAGCTGTATAGTTGTGCGGTGCCTGCTCGCTCCCCAAAACTGGGTTACACGCAGTTGTCAGTCTGTCTGTGTCCCCGCTCTCGAGCGAGATATCTTCCATCCATGTTCCGTCATTGAGCATGGAGAACCGTTCTTCCATCTTCCGCCCTTTTGCCAACCTAACGTACCTGTCCCTGTCCACACCACACGCACACACGCGTCTTAAGGCTAGGGGTCGACCGTGGGAGAGGCCCGGAGACGAAGACGACGGCCTTGAGAGGCAGTGACAGAAGGGCAAGACCAGGTGCGGGGGCTACGTACGGGGTTTCCATGCAGACAACCAGCGTACAGTAACTAACCGACTAGGCCTGGGTCACATAGACGGCCGTGTTGTTGCCCAGGGGAGCCCCCTGGGTGTCTCTCCCGCTGCGGGCCTCGGCCGGGCCTCCTTTCGGGCCTCTTCGCTCTCACTGTGCTCCTCCTCCTCCTCGCAAGCGTCCAGCCCAGTCCGGTGCTGTACAGCATGGCGACGGCGTCCACAAGGGGGTGCCTCGATCTGCGGCCGCTGTGGGGCCTCATGGTTCGTCCCGAGGACAGACAAGTGTCAAGAAACAAGGGGATCCTGACCGCTCAGCATCTGGACTCCCCAGCTGTCGATTTCGGTGAATCCCAGGGCTGTGGTTCGCTGCGTCTGCCTGCGTCTCTCATGCATCCTTCATGCGGCATTCCTGCGGGTGCGGTGACGGGTGCGTGTGCGGATGCGTGTGAGTGCGCGTGTGCTTTTGCTCGTGCGTTTGCTTGTACGCTTGTACTCCCATGCCGGTGCTGGCTTACGGCTTGTGCTAAAGCTTCGCGACGACAAAGCCCGCGAGTGAGGCCGACTCGCCGGACTGAGAGCCATCATATCCGTCGATACTGTTCTATCTGTTCAGCAACTCTGCTGCCAAGACGCCCAGCCGTGTCGGTACGTTTGAAGCCACAAACCTTCACCTTGCCATCATATTCCCCCTTGCCTCACCATTGTGGCCCTACCGAGTATCTTGCTCGACTATCAAATTCTCTCCGTTGTCTTGACAGGCCATGGGGCTGCCAGCGCAAACTCACAGCCATGGATGGGGCTCGCCAGGATGAAGACACATCCAAGAAGCAATCACCAAAGTTGTCTCCCCTTAGGTTTCCTCGCTATTCCGGTCGGGCTGCTCAATCCTCCAACAACAAGGTTGTCCGTTGACTTGGAGGGCCCCCCTTTTTTCAGGAGCGTCACATCTACACTGCTCGCTCCGCCAAATGTGGACGTCGTCACGTCGTCACGTCGTCACGACGTCCCTTCTTCCGTCCGTCTGCCCACCCGCTCAACGGACTGTAAAAAAGATCGTAGCCCGGCCTGGAACAACTCAGCCTGCAGCAGCCCCCGTTGATCGCACAGTACGTGCTGTGGCCCCCCAGAGCCCAGTCAGGGTAAACGCGCAAGGGGGCGGGGATTCAACTCACCTGCTCCTAGTTGACCGACGAGCGACCCATCCCCATATTCCATAGCTAAATGGATTTCGTCGGGCTCTTCTCCATGGTGTTCATGCATTAGCGTCCCACGACAACGAGGCTGATTGTCCCCTTGGCGGAGAATGGCCCGGCGGGGAGCAGGCCGGGCCAGAACCTCGACTGCCCAGCGTCCTTGCGTTTCCCTGCAAGGCCTTACTGCGGCGACAGATAAGAATACAGGGTGTTTGCATGGTTTTCGTGCATGGCTGTCGGCTCACATGAATCGGCAGCACCGTCGCCACTCGATCATTGGCTTCTTCGGGGGCCTTGTGTTCGTCAACTGTCATCGTCGTCAACGATCAAAAGCAAATCTGGGAGCAACCAGCCCCGGTTGGGCCAGGCACATGGCCCAGATCAACGTGGCAGCCCCCCTCTGGTCCTCCTGGTAGCCCGGTCTTTGCATCTCATCGTTTCCTCATCCCCATCAGGGTAACAATGTCTGCTGTGGACGCTTTCCCCTCCGGTCAAATGCACTTCTGTCAGCATCTCTGCCACCTTTCATATACCCCGTTCTTCCTCTACCGCCTCATTTCCGAAATGCCCCTCCCTCATCTCTGCCCGACGGCTTTGTACCTGGTCTTGTGATCGAGCCCTGATCGAGTGATGATGCACCAGAGGAGCATATTATCACAATGGAGCTATCAGCTTCGCCGCACCTCTCCTCCTATTTTGGCAACCTATCTGAATCGCCCTGGGAATGAGTCACTCTGGATTTCATCACCAGCTCCGGCTATCAGACTCAGACTCAAACTAAGCATTAGTGAGTATCTTGCAGCGCTGACTCTTGGGCCCCGGTTATACGATCAAACCCCCTACACGGAATATACAAATAAAGACATGCATGCCGTCGATGGACTTGGGACTGTCGCTGCATGTCTCGCCGAGCAATGACGTCTAACCCAGGCATAACACAACGTGTTACTGATCCAAGTCGCTCGAGAGCTCAGGTCCCCGTACGATCTAAGAGAGGTAGTCAGCGTGGTGATGACGGGGTTTGGAACCATTCACGGTGCATATGGCGAGTCCTTGACCCAATTGAGACGTGAGCGCACTCAAATTCAAACATTCTACCCGGCAGGCAGCTCCAGACCCCCCTAGACGTGCCTGGAACAAAGGTTCGCTCGCGGGGAAACATCGAGGAGCATCCGGGGAGTGATGAGCTGGCCTTCTGCTTCGGGAAAGGCTTGCGTCTGGGCGGATCGAGTCATCTGTGATGACTTCACGGCCCGCATGAGATCACGAGAGTTGGGGTGGAGGAGGGGGCGGAGGGTCGAGAGGCAGAAACTCTTCGAATTGCGTTGGGCATTGTTGGGCTCAGCCGAGTTACTTGTCTCAGTATCGACAGTGGTGGCTGGGTTGTGCCAAAGTGTGTGCATCTGCGTCTGCGTCTGCGCATGTAGGTATGTATGTATGTAGGTATGTATTCATGTATGTGTGTGTGAGAGTGAGAGGCATGTGCGTGTGCGTGTACGCGGGCGCGGATGCCAGTGCGTGTGCGTGCGTACGTGTGTGTCCATGTTCGTGTAGGTGGCGGCAGGACGAGGACACAAACTTCCCCAAAGGGGGGGTGTTCACGGTCGATTTGCTTGTCATGACAGCAGGCTGAGCAAGGTAAACAAGGAGTGTGGCCGTCTTGGAGACCATCTATTGTTGTAGTGGTCATCAAACCTTCAAGATCCTGTTAGCCTGTCTGGCCACGCGCCGTGGATGGATCATGGCCGAGGACCTAGTCACTAGACCCCCTTCCTTGTAAGGCCGGACAGGACCAGATGTTCGCTACGACCCGGTTTGATGACCGGGCCGGCCCGCTACCAGGTAGTCATTCTAGGTTTGAACTTTGCTAAGTAACCACGGCGATGGCGCGGCGGGGACGGAAGCCGACAGTGTCAGCGACTCGGCACCTCCGACTAGGCAGATCCAGGAGCGACGGATGAGGGCACAGGGCCCGCAGAGCACGCAGAGCACGCAGAGCACGCAGAACACGCAGAACACGCAGCCTAGAGCCTAAGGGAGGATCAGCAATCTTCGTCTCGCACGCGGGGCCAGGATTCGGGGGCTAGCGAGGCAGAAGCGCGGCTCAATTGCAAGGACAAGGCCCCAGACAAGGCCTCACAACGACGAGAAACGCAAGCATGCACATAACGACGTCAAGGCGCAGAGGCGCAGAGGCGCGCTACGGTCGGATGGAGACGGGCTAGAAAATTCCGCAAACAGTCAGCGCCCAATGAGCCCAGGCCCATTGAGAGACCCAAGGGGCCAAGTTTGACGGGTTCCAGCTTGAACCGGATTCCTGGGTTGCTGTAGGTAAATCATGTGTCTGAGAAGTGCTGCATGAAGCCTGTTCGTGAACAATGGGGCGGGAGCGTCCGATCGTACCTGGGGGCCAATGGGGTAAATCCGATCTCTTCCACGAGCCTACGAGCACATAGGGATTGTCAATTGGCCAGCGCGGACCCCGTCAACCCTATGGCGAGAGCGTCATCCCTCGTCCGGGATGCCTCGAGGCGCGTCGTCTGAGTGATGAAAGAACCCGCGCGCCAGCGGTCGCAGGTCGCAGGTCGCAGGTCGACGACAAAGGATCCACTTCCAATTCTAGCCCCAATCCCAGTGCCCCGTGCCCGTCGCCCGAGACAGGACGTTGCCGTCGAATCGCAGCGCAGTAGGCGTGTGGGGGAGCCAAGTGACAAGGAACCGCGCCAGGGGCTGGGGCGGGCTGAAGCGGGTTGAGGCTAGGTCTTCCCGTGCGGCAGACGTGTTTCCGTTGTCGCCGCATGGGCGGTTCTTTGCCATTATGATTGGCTACGTGCCAGGATCATCGTAAGCGGCCATCCTGGCGGCCAAGCAAGGGCGACGGCGCGCAATTCGTAGTGCAATCACTACAGTGAGTGAACAACTGACGATAGAACCAACCTGGCCTGACCACACCACGCCTGCCAGATGGAGTAGAGAGGAAGCGGTCCTGCTGTGAAATATATCATTGTAGCCTCCTTCAAAGCTTGCTATTGCGGGGTGATGGCAACCCGTAACGAGAGTACCGGACGCGGACACGAGCGGGAACCAGCCACACCCATGGCTTTGACAGGCAAACCGCGGAGCCGACAAGATGTTGCATGAAGCAGCGGCAGAAACAAGGCTGCGAGGCGCTCAGATATCGTGCCATGGCCCCGTGCCACGACACCATAGAGACCAGGCGTGGCCTACATGCGAGGCCGTCAAGTCACAAGTGGAGCATGGTTATGGAGCCAGGGCCGTCAGGACCATCAGGTTCTGCAGGCTGGAAGCATCAATGGGATGCCAGACAGTTACAGTGTTGGGCATATATGTCTCGGCCGAGGCGCGGTGCATCGGTGATAGTGATGACGGGCAAGGGGTCGAAGTTCAGTCTCCAGCCGCGGAGCAGCCAGCCGAAAAGGGCAACGACATTCGCCAACCTTGGGCCAACCTTTGGGCCAACGCAGAAGGACCGGGTCAGGCTGCCGTTCAGCCTGATGATTGCCACGGAAGCCAGGATGGTTGAGGCCCAATGGCTGCTAGATCAAGGCAAAGGTCGCTGTTGTGTGAAGAGGCGTGAGAGAATACAAGCTTGCAGTCTGCCAACAGGACCACTCTGGGTCATCCAACGGGCCGCTCGCAGCCTTTCCCCGGAAGAAGAGTATGAAGAAAGAGACGCGTGATGGGGCGAGGCGAGGCGAGACGGTGACGGAGGAATGACGAGAGCCACCAGAAAAGGTGCAACATGCGATGTGATGGATGTGCGTGATGCATCTTGGACCCGTCCGTTGAGATGGGGCCCTAGAGTGGTAGAGCCTAGGGCTACAGTCTGGAGCCGGGGCCTATAGACATTAGGCCTTGACCCTTCAGTCTCGGGTCTGAATAGATGGCCGCAGAGTTTCGGGTGGACTCCATTTACACGTCAGCGTCACTGTCACAGGGCGGCGATGAGGAGCGAGAAACCGCGACATGCGATGTGATGTGATTTGGTGTGATGCGATACGATCCAGCGGGATGCCTCTGTGATCGTTCCGGACGTGCATGTGGGTGCTTCAAGCTTGTGAGAGTCGAGTAGGGAAGCAAGGAGGTACCATGGTTGCGAAAGAGAGGACCTTAGTAGGTACGAAAAGCTACGGCAGTCAATACGAGAGGCTGAGTTACGGCACCGCATGCTGCATACCTAATCATGCTGGTATCAGCAGCAGTATCAGTAGGCTGTATCACCAACGGCTTGTGCGACTTCTGCTCCTGCACCCGGGTGGGAAGCCCGAGATGGACGGAGGCGGAGATTTGGTTGCAGCGAGTGCCGCAGCGGCAGCGTCGTCGATCCGCGCATGAAGCCAGCGGCGAGGTGGGGTCGTGTCCCCGTTCCCTCATTACTCTGGTAAGCTGGTGGCGAGTATGCCACAGCATCTCCACGATCTGTTGGTCGGTGTTTGTTGCTGTGCTGTTGTCCGGTTGACGACAATCGGTGAGGATGTGAAGGATGCCTTACCCATCCACCTAGACCTGGATGTTAGTTAGTGTTGTTGTTGTTGTGGTTCTTTTAGCAGCTCAGGTCACGAGTTGTTGGTAAGGCCAACAACAACAGTTACGGAAGGAGCAGATGGAGGGTGGTCTCCGGTAGGGCCGGGCAAGTGCGTCCAGAAAAGCCTCGGAAAGAATAAAGAGGGAAGGATGGATGGATGCACACCGCCAGGGCACACAATCCAGCTCCACTGTCCACACAGGGCAGTTACCAAACTTTACCGAGGATCCAAGACACAGAGATACATCGCAACATCGTACATTGGGCCACTAAGTAGGACTGGAAGGCCTGGGGAAATTGCAACAACATGATGTAAGCCGTTAAAAGAAATTCCGGGCTTCCGTTTGCGGACTCCAATAGTCAGCATGCTGGCATAGAGATCTAGATCAATCTATGACGGAGTGATGGAGCACCGAAGCGGCTGAACGTTGGAACTTGGGCCTGTCATCGGCAACCAAACTTCAACCGACAGGACCAGCTCCACCACCATGGCCTGCGCCACCGTCTTCACCGGCGGCAAAGTTGCAACGGCCATGACACGAAAAACGAGAGACAGGAATGCCGAGCCGTTGTGACACACGAAATTCAATTGTCCAGTTCTTCGCCATTGGGCCAATCTCCCGCTCTTGACTGACTCCTGCTGCAGTCACCTAATTCCACTGAGACCACATAAGCTACCGATCTAATTGCAATCGATAATATCTTCCCACAGGCACATGGGAAGCCTTGGCAAATACTTGAGTATCCAACGTAAATGGGAGGGGCGATAGTGGTGCCCCCAACCTGGGTAAAACAGTCAAGTTACAGTTGATTATCGCCATCGGCATTCGACAAGGGTGGCTATTTTGCAATATAGGTGAGACTTCGCGCTCAAAAATGTTCGACGAAACAGCAAAGCCACCAAGCGAGCAGGATCTGCGACTCTTAAGAGAGGGTTGCGCGAGGATGGTGTATAAGATGTTAGTATAGTAATTTACTTCTGCGTACCTAATGTAAACTGTAACACGGTAGGTCGCACCCGCAGAACTCCGTTATACGAGAAGTTTGGGACTGAGGGCAGGGAACAAACCGGCTCGCCTTAAAAGCCCAAGTCAGTTGTTCGTCCTAGATGGTACGATAGTTCACAGTCGAGAGACGAGTTCAAGGATCTGTGTAATAGTCGCTAGTTCTAGGGACAGGTTGTTGGTTTGACGGTGCGATTAGGCGTTCATTAGTAGCACGTTTCAGCGAGGTTTCTGGTTGGCGTTTCAGCGCACCCCGACAGGTGACAAGGCCATCAAGCAACACAGTCATTGGCGTAACTAGGAGGGGGAAAGGAGGTACCTGCCGCATAATGTGTTATCATCCCTGCCCACACTTACAGTAATAATAATACGGTAGCCAACGTGCCTTTGTACATTTCGTTTCTTTTGTTTATGATCGCGATCAATTGGATCATCCATTGCTCCTCGCTCTCTAACATGTACTAGACTATGTCGGTGCCTGCTAGGCTGTTGTTCATTGCCTTGGTTGTTTGCCCGCTATATGCCCCCCGCGTCAGCACGCCCTGTGCATCCGGACTAGGCTAGGCAATTAAGGCCTATTACCGTACTTTTGGCTGGCACGTCTACTTATGCTAAGGTATGGTTTGTATCACCTCCTAGTTACATAGTACAGGGCTACCTTTGGAAGGAAGCATGGACTTGGTTACCCCACCTGTCTGTCCACCCGCCGTTGGTGGCGCCTCATCCCCTCGAGTCCCCTCCCTCCTTCCCCCATTTGGCCTCACCTCACCCAAACTCTCCGACTGCACCTCCACAAGGCACCAACCATTCCCCAGCCGTTGGCCTTGACTAAAGCCTCTTCACCTATTACCAAATTACACTCCATCCATATTTTACATTCCCATCCCTGATCTGGCAGCCTGATTCTTCGTTTTCGCCTCCAGCACGGCCGTCGCCTATCTCCTCTGCCTTCTCTCTCTCGTTCTTCTCCAACGTAGACCAGAGAAACGGACTTGAAACACTTCCATAATCCCGAACTTCTGCCTATTTTAGATACTACACCCGCCTCCCTACCTCAAGTACCTTACATACAGACAGAATCATGCCTTAGCAAGTTGCGTTCACCCGCATTTCACTTCTCTCCATCACACATCTTTCTGCAATCGACACCTTCTGCTAAGCGGCCTCTACCGCCACCACCAACGCCTCGAGTCTCTAGCCGTCTTGTTTTTATCTTTTGCTGTTCTGGTCACGTCCCCGGTTCAGATCATCTCGCGATCTTCGCCCGCTGCCTACTCCCCGGCTCCACTAGCCATACTCTCGCCTGGCCGCGTCTTCCGCCCGTATTTTGGCCGCGGCCCCGTCGACTAAGCTCGACCATATATCGCGACCTCTATTCTTCTTCCGCTGCGAGCTGCTCACGCGCCGCCCATTTCCCCGTCGTGTCGTGTCTTGTCGTCACCGCTCGCCTCACCCGGCTATCTCGAAGGCCTCCCTCCACCCTTTTGGAGTCTGGACCTCGGCTGCCTCTTAAGTTCCCGCTGATAAACACCGATCTTGAGGCCTCCCGGCGCCGTCCTTATTTTCCGTTTCACTGCCGACCCGGGCCTGTAACGAGTTCCGTGGCATATGCCGCCACCCGACGCCCACCACTCGCTCTCGTGCCGTCACACTCTCAACCGGATGAGGACATTCTTGCATCATTCCTCATACCTCCCATAGCGACGCCTCGCTTGCTTTGTTCCACTGCATCGCCGCCAGGTACCCCCATCGGTTCTCTTCGTCGCCTGCAGCACCTAGGCCTCAATCTACCAGGAGCCTGCCGCCACCCGGACTGACCAGCTCATCTCGCAGACACACCGTCTGTCCCTTTCATCACATTATCCAGATAGCCCCGGTAGGTAGTGTTAACCCAGCCCCGGGTACAAGTACCTTCAGCCCTGTGACTGGTGCGGCCGCTGATGCCCAACCCGCAGTCTTCTCGATCGCCCCCATCGTCCCCATGCTCTCGCAAGGGATAGCGGGCCCAGCCCCCCCGGATGTTGACGCCTTCCTTGTCCATCACTCCATGGCCTGGCATGACAGTCCTGGCCACAGCCTCAATGGAAGCCCCTCCAGCCCACTCCATCTCCAGCAGTTACCAAATGAGGTTCTCTTTCATATTTTGGGCTTCTTAGATGTGGGCGACCTCCTCTCGACGTCAAGGGTAGGTCCTTTCTGACGGCTCAGCCACCAACCCTTGTGGTTCCTCTCCTTGCAGATGTCCTCCAACTTGGCTTGGCACGAAACACAGGCCGAGTCTTCCTTGGGAACTCGGGGCACAGAGCTGACAAAGACGTAGGCAAGTCACTTGCTCCGTCGCATCTCGCGAACTCCCGTTCTGCATTACTACCGTCTTCGCCATACCCGCTCAGTTCTCCCGCCTCTTCTCTGGTCCCCCTCGCGCCCATCCCTAGCTGAACTCATCTCCCGCCACATCTTCCTGACACATACATCAGTTGTCTCACGACGACTGGCCCGATCCCTTGTATCTATCAGACTATCTCGCCGTCTAGCAACCCGGCCTTCGGCGGCGTGTCTGGTCGATAGATGTCTTCTCCCAAAGGAATGCGTACCTGGCCTCAGTGGCCATCACATCGCGCCGGGGCTAGTGGCTAAGAAAATGGCCATCGAGAAGGAGAGGGTCAAGGATGGGCTGAGGCAGTGGGTCGCGTCCAAGTGGAAAGGCAAGGTAAGAGAGCGCGAGGAAGGCGTCAAGCGATTGGAAGAGAGTCGAGGCATAGGGCGAGTATGGAGGTTGCGCAGGTTTTGGGAGCGCGTCAGCCGAGGCGAGGAGTCGGCCGTGGTTGTTGGGTAAGTCTGTGCAGGTGATCGTGACGGGACGGTAACGGTGATCATGACGACAATGGTGACGGTGATAGTGACGTTGATCTTGACGGTGATGATCGTGATATTAGCGGCAAAATATCACTATGACTGCGGGCGCAAGGGATGTGATATCGTGGTTGAATGCTGGTCAACGGTGCTGTTTGATCTGTCGTACGATTTTCTGAATTCTGGTTAACTTTGGTATCTCTGTTTCCTCACTCTAAACATTGGCGGCTTGGTGTGCGTTGATTACCACTGAAAGGCCCGCGGAGTATGCGGTCCCTGGGACTATACCGCAGAGCGGCTAGGACGAAACAGACAAGGTGGTTGTTTTTGTATGATACATTATGTAGGTTTTGTGTTGTTTGTACATGAGGAGGGGCCATCTCTGGGCGTCACTCTCTCGCAAAGGCACTTATCCCCCAGGGATCTGCCTAGCTGGTACGGAACCTGAATCCGTCCCAATCGTCATCATCGTCTTCGTCGTCTTCGTCGTCGTCGTCCTCGCCTTCCTCCTCCATAGGGGTTTCCAAGTTCTCCTTGCCTATGTTTGAGGGTTTGGCTGGCGCCGCTTCCTGGCCGAAGCTCTCTCCTCGCTTCCGCAGGGCTTCCCGCTTTTCCTTGAGGCGTCGCACGCGGGCCTCAAGCTCTTCCATCTCCTCAAATTCTTCTTCGAGCGCGCGGGTGGCCTCCTCCTTTTCGTCCTCAAGATCCACGTCGGCCTGCTCCCTCCGCTTCCTAGCCTCCTCTTCCTCGGCATCAGCGGCCGCGGCGGTCTCCTCGGCGGTCATGGCTGGGGCTGAGATGACGGCATCCTGATCGTAGGGGGCCGACGCAGCGGCGATGTCGGCTTCGAAGGCAGCCCACTCCGTCTCGTCGACCTGTTGGGTTTTTTGGTCGTCGGTGGCCAGGCTGCTGGGTTGCCGTGAGGGGAGAGAGGCGGTGTTAGTAGTAGTGGTGGTTTGGGTTGCCAGAGGGTTGCTCGGCTGTCCGGGGGTGGAGCCTGAGGATCCATCGCGGTAGGCGGGCGTGGCAGGCCGTGAAGGGATCTGCAGCTCGACGCCCTGGGACGGCGTGGTAGAGGTCCTCCTCGTCAACCGAGGCGGCGTCAGGGTCTGGTCTTTGTCGCCGTCCACGTCCACGTGCAAGACCGTAGCCATGTCTGGTTTGCTCCGTTTCCGCCTCATGGAGTCGTCCATGTCGATGTCGCCGCTATCGTCATCCTTGTCTTCGTCGTGTTTCCGCTTCAGTGCCGTCTGCGTCTGGGTTTCGCGGCTGCCGTTGGCCTGCGCTGCGGCTCGCAGCTTGAGGAGGCGGGCCTTGTGGGCGTCGCTCTGGACGTGGCCGTCCCAGAGGGACTCGGTCTTTACGAGGTCATGACAGAGGGTGCAAAGCAGCTTGCCGGCTTCGGAGTA
Organism: Neonectria neomacrospora; assembly: GCA_013756995.1. NCBI lineage: Eukaryota > Fungi > Ascomycota > Sordariomycetes > Hypocreales > Nectriaceae > Neonectria > Neonectria neomacrospora. The sequence goes on along the minus strand of JABSTB010001098.1, from coordinate 29,380 downwards.
GGCAGCATAGGGATGTTCAATGCGGCGAGCAGCGCGCTGCTGGCGCAGGAGAGATCGGACGTCGGCCATGGGGAGAGACGAGGTCGAAGGAGGGGAGAGGAGAGGAGCAGGACGGGAACGCAAAGGGACGACCTTTTGAGTGCCAATTGACGGCAGCGGAGGGGAGGTTGAGGTAAGGTCTTTGGGAGGTTCTTTGAAGATAGCGCAAGAAGAAGAAGGAGAAGAAGAATGGAAGAAGAAGATGAGGAGAGACGAAGAAGCAGCAAGAAAGGCAGCGGCGTTGTTAGTGAGACCGTCTTTCACGGGCGGCGGTAGGTGAGCGGTGTCCGAGAATTAGCCGGCGCAGAGCAGCACAGCAACCTAAACTGAACGTTGAAGGAGGTCCATGTACTACGTATCACCAGCTTAATTTTCGCTACACAGGGTCTTCTTTGGAACAAACGAACCCAAAGAACCCAAAGAACCCAAAACGCTCGTCGGGAAACGAAGAGAGATAATATCCCACCACTTCCAATTCCCTTATAACTAGGTACCTAGCTTTTCTCTCGCTCTTTACGTGAATCCTCGGCGTAAGCGGACGCGAGCCAAGTCATACCCACAAGGGACCAGGGTCTCGGTTCATTTGCCTACTCACTTGCCGTCGTCCACTACGTACGACAGCCAAAGAAAGGAAAGGCTACGGGGCTGCGGGTCCTCTTTTGCGACGACATTCTATCTATCTCGTCTCGTCTCTCGTCACGGCGGGTCAGTCCCACCAGCACCGCCTGTTTCTCGAAGGACGTCTCCCATCTATTCTTCAACCACACCTCATAACGTCTTACCAACCTTCCATGAGGTGACACCCTCTCGACGCCTGAAAAATGGCCGACCAGCAGGAGTCGAACACGCTCGCCTCGACCTTCCCCAACCCGCCGTCCTTCTGGAGGGACTTTACCGCCGATAAAATCGCCCGGCTTGAGGAGCTCAAGGCGACGCACGCTCAGCAGCATGGCGGAGACCCGGCGACGACGCGCATCCCCGACCTGCCCGAGGAGCTGATCAATCTCCAGCCGCCACTGGAGCCAGCCGATGGGCGCTGGAGGGTCTTTGGTGACCAGTACATGGTAGGATGCCACTCTCCAACATTGCTTCTCGTTTGAGCAAGTGTCCGCGTCCATGGACTGCTGCGCATTATGCTGACTGGGCCTCTTCCCGTCGCAGCTCGATGACAAACTCCCTACATTAGAAGAACAGGGCATCACCAACCTCCCTTCAACAGCCCCGTCCGATTCCAGAGATGTCAAGCACTTCGACCGCGCCCTCGAGCTCAAGCGTCTCGCCAAATCCCTACTCCTCAATTTCCTCGAGCTCTCCGGCACCCTCTCCCGCAATGCGTCGCACGCTGAGGGCAAGGTTCAGGACCTACGAACGCTCTTCATCAACTTCCACCACATCCTCAACGAGTACCGCCCGCACCAGGCCCGCGAGTCGGCCATCGCCATGATGCAGGAGCACCTCGATCGCACCCGCACCGAGACCATGGCCATCCGGACCCAGGTGGACAAAGCCCGGCGCGTGCTGGATGGACTGGGAAGCCTGAGTATCCCGGAAGTTCCCAAAGCGCTCGGGGATGTGGACGATGGGGACTGGGAGGCTGCGGCGTTGGAGAGGGAGTCGGACGCCTGGGCTGTGACGGATGCCCTTTTTGCTTAACAGGACGCGGGGTGTATTCAAACACATCGAAGATTTCACCACAACGGTACAGTGGCCTTGCTACTAAGGGGCTAGGCCATACTATTATTCCATGACGTCAAGCCAAAAACCTATATGCTTGAGATAGCGTCGCGAAGATGCTGGCTCTATCTAGCAACTTAGCTCTCGAAAGGGCAATGCCGCGAAGGGACCAAGAATTAATGCGAATCCCACCGACGATGCAACGAGACTTGGGGTTGAGTCTCTATCTCCGATGCAGGATTATGCGCGCAATACAATGAGGTTGATACGGTATCGTGGATATTGGCTCCCCGGATATCCTTAGAACAGATACGTTCACACTTGGGGGCTCTCAGCTCATGCATGACCTTTAGACGAGTTACTACGCTCTAGTAGGATGGAAGTAAAACACGGGGCAAAAAGTATGCAACACCGCTCGACAGCTTCCACAGCAATGGCGCCTCTGAATGAAAGGCGCGCTTCTAGGACATGAAGCACAGAAGGGAGACATTTAGAAGATGACGTATAGTGCCTGGTGTATATACCACAAAAATGCTCATGATACGTTCGATTCCATTTGGCGCCTCGCAGCTGCACTGAAGCGGTTCGGTTACGTCCAGTCATGTCCCGCAACTCCAGCCTCCCCAAATAACTCGGTTCTCCATCGATCGTGTCCCAACCTCCTCAAGTTGCCATTTCACAGAATAGTGCAGGGGATGCAGCAACACTCGTAGTCGCCGCACTCGATGCAGCGGGTCCTGCCGCCAGTGGCCTCGGCCGGCTTGACGATGCTCTCGGCGATGGACGTGGCGGCGCTGCCGGGGCCGTTGCGGTTGACGAGGCCGGAGTGGGCGGATCCGCAAGCCATTGTTACTGAAGCGATTGAGGGAGGAGAAGAGAACGGGTTCGTGGGTGGTGGTTTGCTAAATGATGGAATCAGTTACTATTCGGGGCAGAAGAAGCAAAAGTGGAGCGACGGGGGCTACTTACTGAGTATTAGGTGAGGATGGACTTCCCGAGTGATGGTGGATGGCTTGAACAAAAAGATGGAGATGGCAAGTTTGGATAGAGGACACTAGCCGGAGTCTACAGGCAATTAAGGAAAAAGCCAAGCTGCGCTTTGGGCTTCGCTCCGAGTTTCTTGGTTACCAGGTATGCTGCGTCACCGATGTGGGGGGTGCGTGTTCCGCTTCATTTCATGCCCGTTGCGCTGTGGCACAGCACCCTGCAATACGTACTGAAGCTAGGTCTAAGCCTCAAGGTTACTTGGGGCGAAGCGCAGACTGGTTGGGGTTGGGTTGATTAGTCTACTATTCGCAAAGTGTATTAATCGAGAGGGGGACAAAGGAAGTATGGTGGCTGGTTGGCTGGCTTGGTCGGCGAATGATACCGAGATTCCAGTTCTGTAAATGGATTGGAACAATGGCGATGCCGTATCTATGCCAACTATGCTATGCACCGCAGGGATCAATGGAATTACATGTCGTATAGCCATATTCGTAAACATTTGCACAAGTAAACTAGACTAGTAGGTTGCGGGAAGCAACGTAGTTGCGCGAATAGTTGTAGTTGTAGTTGAAGCTTGAGCTTGAGCTTGAGCTTGAGCTTCATGGTCAGCGTCAGCTTCAGCTTAACATGCCATCGTCATACTAAACCCAGTTGACAGGCTTACATACAAACGCACCTCCCCCAAAACATCAAGAATAAAGATTTCCGTCCAGCCATCAACCGTAGATGATGACCTTTACTTCCATTCGCCCCATCATTGCAAGTTTTGCCCACGTCATCATAATAAATCCAAGCACATCCGCACCCGCTCGTCAACATGACGGCAAAGGCGCCGAAATAGCAAAAGCTGAAAGCACCACAGTCAACAATCCTCCCTCTTTGCCACATCATCTTAACTACGCATGCCCTGCTTCCGTCGCCTTCTTCTCCCCGCCCTCCTTCTCCAGGAGCGACCCTAGGTGTATTAGATCCTCTCTCGCTCGGGGATCCCGCTCATAGAGGACCTTGATCACCTCCCACTCCCTGCGTGTCATCTGGAACGCCTGTGGGAGTAGGAATTTCACCGTCGGTACATTGATGAGCGGGCCGAGTACCTCTTGGGCCATAATCTGCCCGGCTTGTTGCGCCTGGAACTTCTGCGCCTCCGACATTTGGCCCGGCGTTACGTTCGGTACGGGAGGTGCTGCCGGCGCCGCCGCTTGGGGGCGGGTGTGAGGCGGCTGTGGGATGGGAACCGGCGTCATCGATTGCATATGACCGGGGAACGGCTGTTGCTGTGTCGGGAACGCTCCCTGCGGCGCCTGAGGTGTTGCTGGCGAGAAGGACGGCCCTGATACCGATGCTGTGGAGTTGCTGCGATGGCCGTAGCCCGTCGGCGTCGGCGTCCCGGGACTGTTCGCCTCCTGCTGTGTCGTCGAGGCTGACTCCTTGACCTGCTTCAGCTGCTCCGGGTCGTTTCGGTAGACAAAGACAGCCAACAGCATCGGCTCCGCCCGGCTCTTGGGGATCTTGTTGTCCACCAGGTTCAGCATGAACTCGGGGTAGTTGTCCTCTCCAGCCGGCACCGGCACGAGATATGTGTCCCGCACATTGCCTACAACCTTGTCGCCCACCACGCCATACCGTTTCTTACTAACAAAGTAGTCGATGAGGGCGTTGAACTCAGCATGGGCTGCCGGTGCCACTGGGGTGATGTTGATAACGATGATATCCGTCAGGCTACTGTACCGCAGACTGCAGAGATACTCGATGGCGCTCTGCTGCGTGATACGCCCAGCCACCGTCATACGCTTCGGGATGAGTTTTGACCACGGACCAACTGTGACAAAGTTGGCGCCCCCAATGTGCTTGGCCGTCGCTGGAAAGTCTGCGATGGAGCTCATCGCCAATGAGCCACGCCATACCACGTCCGGGTCTTGCGTCTCATCTGTCGGCGAGTAAGGTGGTGACTCGTTCTCTTCCTGGAGCATTCGGTCGACATCGGCATCTACACCCGGCCCATTCGGTAGACCCACGGGGGCCGATGGCCGACGGTGTTGCGTATCTATCGGAGATTTGACGCTTGAGAAGACCTTGGTGATGTCAAAATTGGGGTTGCTAGGCGAGTGCTGTCCCCCGTCGGCATGCTGTGCCGGGTGCGAGGCGAGGTCCACCTGGTCTCCTCCTGATGGCTCGTTCTTAACCGTGGCCGACCGGCGCAGGCCGGGGGGAAGAGGCGGAGGAGCATCGCTATTCACGAAGCTCTCGTCCTCCACGACTTCCTCGCCCTTGTGTGTCCGCCGAACGCGTGGTCCGGTCTCCGAGGTGTACAGGATCGACTGCTTTTCGGCCTTCGCTTTCATCTCGGCCGTTTGCTTTTGCATCTCTGAAGAGGCAAGCTGCTCCGACGTCATAACTGCCAGGGCCGACGGGGACATGGTCCCTCCCACGAGCGCGTTACACAGCTCTGGGTTGTTTTTGAGATTGAAACTAAGCGTTTTGATCTGCTGGCTGTACTCTTTCTGCCCCTTGGTCACAGGGTGCGTGTCAAAGACGGCGCGCTCAATCTGGAGAGAATACGTCTCAGAGATTGACTCAATAGAGGTTCCTTCGTCCAGCTCCAGATCACCCTGCTTCTGCATTGTTCCCAGAACGTGGCTGATAGACTTGATAAGAGCCTTCGCTGGTCCCATCCGTGCGATAGGCAGGTCTGCCACTGACTTGGCGAGGTCTGGAGGCGGAGTGTAACTGGCAGGTACTGGGACCGCCTCATTCTCCGATACGCGTCGGATCTTGGGGGTCTAGACGAGTTTTCAGTTAGCACTTAAGCGTAATTCATACCAAGCTCGGGGAGTAAAAATACCTTGCCCTCGGTGTCGTGAGAATCTTCGCGGGCCTTCCGTTTCCCTGGCTTCGAGGCGGGCTCCTTTTTTTCTTTGCCAGCATCGGGCGCTGGTGACGGCTTGGCTTTGGTGCTGGCAGACTTGTCGAGCTCTTCCTTGGGGTCGCTATTTCGCTTGCCTTTACCCCTTCTGCCGCCTTTCTTCTTCTTCTTTTCCTCCCCATGGGCCTTCCTCCTGGCCTCCCATGGCTTCTCGCCTTTGGCGATACCCTCAAGAAGCTCCTTGTGGTCGTTGGGTCGGCATTGTTCGCACCAGTAGTACTCTGGTATTTCATCCTCAAAGGAGGACATGCCGACACAGACGTTGTGTTGCCAAGCGCGGCAACTTTCGCAGGCGATCCATGCCTCGCCCGAGTCCTCGTCCTGTTCTGTCGCGCCGCAGACGCAGCGGATTATCTCCTCGTCCTGGTCGTCCTCCTGTTCCTGTTCCTGCTCCTGCTCCTGCTCCTGTCCTGGTTCTTGTCCCTGCCCTTGCTCCTGTTCCTGTTCGGCTTCTTGACTCTTGGCTTTCTTGGTCTTCTTGGTCTGTCGTCGCTTAGGTGCGGCCGCAGGCTCGAGTTCGTCAAACGACTTGGTGTGCTGGCCCTTGGTGGCGCGCACTGATCGTCGCGGTTCGGCTTCTCCTAGACGAATTCTGTCAGTACGAGTTCCATCTGTCTCGTCGTCGTGCTCCTGGTATGCACAACAGCGGGGCGTGTGGCGACCCGCGAAAAGCGCATGTTGAGACGATGTGAAGGGCGGTTGTCGCTTACCGGACATGATGGTGATGTGTAATGTATATATGGAAGCGCTGCTCTAGAATGGGAGGGTGTGTAGCAGATATTGGCGTTGTGGGTGGCGATGATGTTGCTTTGGGCAGAAGCGACGTCTACTGTTGCAGCGAAGCGCGAGATGGCCTGTCTGGGCAGACAAACATTGGGATAATTACGTGGAAGACAACTCTAGAGGTCACGACTAGTTCACGGCGAGCCTCCCCCAGCCAAAATCCGCGTCGATGTCTCCTCCACTGTTCCTTCCTGGTGAGTGTTGAAGGCAAACAAATGTCGCTGTTGCTGATGCTGCGATTGCTGTCGCGGGGCTTGTACAAGGTACGCAAGCTGCCGGCAAACAATGCGCGACTTGGAAGTTGTGTTGAAGGTGGCTGGACGCGCTTGGTGATGACGGGAACGAGCTCAAGCAGGTGGGGGGCGATAAATTGCCGTCGCGTGCGCTTCCCAAGGCGAGAGATACGGCTGAGAATTGCTGTGTAACGTCAAGTCAGGGCGGTCGCCGAGTCTTAATGCAATGGTTTCTGTGCGTGAACAAAAAGAATCTCTGTTCTTGCGGGGCAGGAGGTTTCGCGACAAGAAGGCGTCTTAGATGATCGTGGGGTTTGGCGGTGGTGGCGATGATGTGAGGAGGAGGTTTGCGAAGGGGGACGGGGAAGCTTGCGGAGATGGCGAAAACTTCGGCACTACGAATACCTGCCTTACCTTGGTACGAATTAGTGAGCGGAAGTCCACAACAGCAGGAGCATCTGGGGGGTTGGCGGCTTCCCGGGCGCTATGTGGTTCGCACGGACCCTACCGCTTCCACAGTGGCACTGTTCAACAGTGCGACAATGTAGGCCAGAATGTGGCAGGTACGTACCATTTTGGCATTTGACAGATCACTGACAGATGCCTGATTTATGGTAGCACTTTGGCCTGAATCATGAGACAGCAACCTGCAATCCCCGCCTCTCGGAGGTTCTGGGAGGAGCCATCAGATTTGGTGTGATTAGTCAGAGCTTTCCCTTCTCGGAATAATGTCGGGTGAACTATCAAGCCGCTGTGGGTCGTGTCAAGCCCAGCCGACCGCAGCCTTGTCAGCCTTGCATCCCTCCCTCGGGTCCCCTCGCGTCAGCTCAGCCAGGTCGGTACGTAGCTTTCTTCAAACCTCAGGTATCCATCCCGCAGCCAGCACAAACCAGCCAGCAGCGAGAGCTAACGCGGCGCGGCTGTGCCTGGAGCTCACTTGTAACGACGTAACGAATCTCAACTCCAAAAATCCATCCCCATCCACAACAGCAGCTCTCCTCCACTATTCACGACTCCACGGATTTCGTCCAGAGCTTGCCGTTGCATCAATTTTCCGTTTCCCTTCTAGACCCCCGACTTCGCCATGTCTCGCCGTTACGATTCCCGAGTGCGTGTCCCCGCTACAGCTCCAGCTCCCAAGCGCCGAGATGCGAGCTTCCCCCGCTGACCGCTTCCATAGACAACCATCTTCTCACCAGAGGGCCGCCTGTACCAGGTTGAGTATGCCTTAGAAGCTATTTCCCACGCAGGTACCGCCATTGGCATCCTGGCCAAGGATGGCATCGTCCTGGCCGCCGAGCGAAAGGTCACCTCGAAGCTGCTGGAGCAGGACACTTCGGCAGAGAAGCTCTACATCCTCAACGAGTGCGCCACACCCACATCTCGCCAAGTGCTTCAATGGACGCCTGCTGACAATCTTTTTATAGCAACATGATCTGCGCCGTCGCAGGCATGACCGCCGACGCCAACATCCTCATTAACTACGCCCGACAAGCAGCCCAGCGCTATCTCCTTACCTACAACGAAGATATCCCCTGTGAGCAACTCGTCCGCCGACTCTGCGATCTCAAGCAAGGCTACACTCAGCATGGTGGTCTCCGACCTTTCGGTGTGTCTTTCATCTACGCCGGCTGGGACCCTCGAAGACAGTTCCAGCTCTACCTCAGCAACCCTTCGGGCAACTATGGCGGCTGGAAGGCCACGAGTGCGGGAGCCAACAACGCAAGCGCACAGAGCTTGTTGAAGCAGGACTACAAGGAGGACTGCACGCTTGAGGAGGCTTGCGGCATGGCCGTCAAGGTGCTGAGCAAGACCATGGACTCGACCAAACTGAGCAGCGAGAAGAGTATGTTATTCCACCCTTTCCATCATAAGAGGCGGCTAGCTAACCCGTGACTGCAGTTGAGTTCGCGACGGTGGGACAGACCGAGGACGGCAAGATCTACCACAGGCTGTGGAGCGCCGACGAGATTACAGCGCTGTTGAAGGAGCACGACCTGGCCAAGACTGAGGAGACGGAGGACAAGTAGAGACAATAGAATTTTCTGATAGAGGGCGGAGGGGGACCCAGGCCGTCCTACATTGCCCCTGTAACAATAATATCATGGAATGACCAAACGATCTGGTCCAGTGCGGCTTCGCCACGGGAGTAACTCCCGGTACGAGCCCTAGTGCAATTTCTAACCCCCAACTTTAAACATTCATTCCCAACTTGCAACACGGGGTCACTATGCCTAATCTCCGATATCAGCGTCGTACATTTCGCATTTCATCCATCTCAAACCCTACATCTGCGCCCGCCCTAGCTTCTTCGTCATCCGTGACCCGCTGCCAGCCCGGCTGTGTGTCCGTTCCCGGTCGTGGATAAGGCTCATCGCATCGCTGGCTGGAAAGTCGCGGCCAGTGTCTCCGGTAACTCCAGTAGGCCACAGTCATGCCCAAGACAGACCCGACGCAGACGTCATAGACATCATGTCTATAGTCCTCGCACCGCGAGATGGCAATCATAGCAGCGCCGATGAGCGGGAACAGGCACACCAGCGCCCGGCTGAGATCCCGTCCGCCAGCCGCGTACCGGAAGACGTGCAGCTGACCAGCCAGGAAGAGGCTGAGGAATCCCAGACCCGCAAAAGAGAAGGACGAGTGGCCAGAGGGAAAGGAGCGCCACCCGTCCTGGAGGGTGTGGCCGTTGGGTGCCGTGCAGACATCGATGTTGACAAGAGTGTTGGCCAAGGTTCCCGGGGCTGGCTTGCAGCGATCCAACAGGTCCGGGCGAGGCCGGCCGACAGCGTTCTTGACGATGTCAGTGAGGAAGGTGGTGAGAACGACGGAGATTGCAAAGGAGAGGTAGGTGACTTCGTGTTTGGCCGCAGAAGACCGCGCCCAGATGTTGTAGGCGATGAGCACACCAAGTGGGACAAAGAGGGCGTAGACGAAGTTCATGACTGTTTTCAATGGTCAGATCATCTTGCCTTAAATGGCTGCAGCCAGTGATGAAGCCGCAGAGCTGGGGAGACGTACCAACAGTGACTCGCTCGTGAAGGGCGTGAGGATATGAGATGGCGAGGTCATTGACGAAGAACATCCGGTGAAATGGCGTAACGAAGAGGACTATCTATACCAGGGAAAGAGAAGGGCCCTTGTCAGAAATAATGAAGCCAGACTAAAGCATTGGGAGTGCGGCCTTACCAGGATCCATCCGCATAACAGCACCGTGAAGCCCACATAGTCGGGCGCGTGTGTCGTCTATGTCGGCGTCAACGTCAATCAAGCTGCGCCTCAGAGGAACGGACGACGATGAGTCTAGGCGGACAGACCTTCCAGTACCGTTTTAAGAACGAGATGGGCCCGCCGGCCCCGTTGCCGCTATGAGCTGGTGCCATGGAGGAGGTGAGGCCGGAGATGCGATAATGTTTGGAGCGTCGGGGTCGTGCGTGACATTGAGCGGGCTAAGGAGTCTCGGAGTCTCGGGTGTTGTCTACGGCGAGACGAATAAGAGTCTCAACAGTGTACGTATTGGGTTATCATCGGTTTTGCAGCCATGCCATTCGCGCGAGTTGATGGCAGTGATCAAGCTGTTGGTCTTGGAAGAGTTAAGTCGAGTGAAATGCTGGTGGTAGTTGAAATGTGTTCCTGAATAGGAGGGCGTAAGCGGAGGATGCCAGGGTGAGAGACGTTACATCGCAACGAGGTGCACTCAGTCGACAGCAGTATCGCTCACAAAGAAGTAACAGAAAAACCTGTATCAGTTTTTAATGTTTCACTTATTTTCAAATCTACACTTGTAATATATACTCACAAACTCGTACGACGAAATTCAGTTCATACTGTTCGTTCGGAATTCCGACGGTATAGGGTAGGCGAGCTGCCCCGCTAGCCATTGGCCTACGCTCCTGGCTCCGTCATTTCTTTTAGCTGCTGTACTACCTAAGCCAGACTTCAACACCAACCAACCAACATCGTCACCCAACACGAGCAAAATCCTTTGTCGCAACTTCAACACCCACCTCCCTGCTTTAATACCAGAAGCCCGATAAATTCGATACCGATGCGATAGCCTGTGGTCACCCGCGATGCTCAAATCCTCCCACAAGCCCTCCGCGGCTGCTGTGGCGCCGTTGCCTCCAGGATGGAGCGAGCACACGGCTCCGAGCGGCCACACATACTACTATCACGCTGCGAGCAAAGAGTCAACATACAAGCGACCCGGAGTCGAGCCTGACCTTGCGCCCCAGCACCCGTACGCCCAAGTGCCCGCATTTTCTCCTTACGGCGCTGTGCCGTCTCTCGCTGACCCCAACGTCGCGAATGCCTACATGGCCCAGATCAATGCCGCTCAGCAACAATCCCAGGACCAGCATAATCGCGGTAGCTATAGTGGAGGTCGTGGAGGAGGCCGCGGTGGATATGAGGGCCGACCGAAACCTCAGCCGGTCGATAAGCCTAGGAGGAAAGAGCCTATCCCCGGCTGTGAGCCATGGGTCCTGGTGTACACCAAGTACTCGCGACGATTTGTCTACAACCCCGAAAAGAAAACCAGCTACTGGCGCATTCCAGAGAAGTTGATGCTCGGCATCTTGGAACTTGATAAGGCGCGTATCCGTGGCAAGGCAGCTGGAGATTCGGAGAAAAAGGACGAAGCGCAGAAGCCGGAACGAACGCCCGGCCCTTCACTGCCCAGCGCCGCCCCCTCTGGCCCCCCTGATGCCGGCCAAGATGATGACAGTGAATACGAGGAAGTCGAGGTCACCGATGACGAGGGAGAAGGCGATGATGACAATGGGGGACATTCATCCAAACGACAACGAACCGAGGACCCCGATGCTCAAGAAGACGAAGCGCCCGAATTCACCGAGGCCGACATTGCCATGCAACTGCAAGCGATGGGCGAGGACTATGGATTAGAACCCGGGGAGTACGATGACGGAAACGCCGAGAACTGGCCCGAAGGCGCCGAAGGCGTACCCTTCTCCGAAGACGACGCCAAGTACCTTTTCAAGGATCTTCTCAACGACTTCATCAACCCCTACAGCCCCTGGGACAAACTTCTAGAGGAGGGAAAGATCGTAGACGACTTGCGATACACAGCATTGGGAACGACCAAGGCGCGCAAGGAATGCTGGGACGAGTGGTCGCGAGAGAAGATCGCGGAGTTGAGGGAGCAGAGGGCTCGACAGGAGAAGAAGGATCCCCGGATCGCTTACATGGCTTTCCTGCAAGAAAAAGCCACGCCGAAACTATACTGGCCTGAGTTCAAGCGCAAGTACAAGAAGGAAACCCCTATGAAGGACTTGCATCTGTCCGACAAGGATCGCGAAAAGGCCTATCGCGAGCACATTAACCGGCTGAAGATGCCCCAGTCGACGCTCAAATCCGATCTACACGCGCTGCTCAAGGCCCAGCCCATCCACGTGCTCAATAATAAGTCACTGTCAACCGGTCTGCCGACCCAAGTTCTCATCGACGCTCGCTACATATCACTCGACCCCAAGGTGCGCGATCCCTTGATGGAGGCCTACGTTAGCAACTTGGGCCCACCACCTGAGGACCTCGACGCCGTCAAAGACGACGTGGAGAGGACGAAGCAGCGCGAGGCGCGGGAGAAGCGTGAGCGGGCTCTCGAGGAGAGGAACCGCGTGGTGGAGGAGCAGCGGAGGCAGCGCGAGAAGGGCGTGGCGGCGAGCAAAGCAAGGTTGAGGGAGGAAGAGAGGGAGTTGGAGATGGCGATGAGGGTAGGGAAACAGGGATTGCAGAGCCAGCTGGCGAATATGCAGATGGACGAAGCCAAGGATGCATCATGATGCGTCTAGTCATGATTCATCAAGTTTGTAATTGCCGCAAGGGCGGCTGGCAATAAAAACAATGTACAATTGGGGGCGGACCAGCCTGCTTACAGCCCGTACATGAATGTCAACTTCTTATCCGCATATCTCCGTTCGTCTAGCCTCTCATTTTCAACCTCTGCCTCAGTCATGACGGCTAGGACGGCCTGTTTCCGCTTGTTCACAGCCGCCAGCATGAACCGATACGACAGATAGCCGACGAAGGCGACGACGAGGAAGCCGATGGTCACATAGAACGGCACGTGGTAATCGGGCGCGAACCGGGGCCGATATAGCTGCGCGCCGATGACGCCGCCCAGGTTGCCGAAGCCGTTGACACCCAGGACCAGGGACCGCTTGCCCGGCTCGGGCGTGTTGCCGCTGAGCCAAGCGATCGTCAGCGGCGCGGAGACGTATATGCCCGAGAGGAGGACGCACAGCGAGATGTACTTGCCGGTGCACGAGGGGACAGTCACAGTCAGGATCAGGCCGATGATGGCGACGAGGATGCCGCCGGCAATGTGGTAGCCGCGGTCCTTGCGGTGGTCGGAGCTGAGGGCGAGGATGTAGAGGCCGATGGCGCCGCAGACGAAGGGGGGGACAGTCATCTTGGGAGATACAGCGATTAGATGTGCTTCGAAGTACTCGGGCGAAAGAGAGAGAAACGACTCACTAAGTTGGCCAGAATGGACTCGTACCCTAACCCCTGAAGCACCAGAGGCAGAAACACCGGGAACGCGCCGCTGGGGACGCTGGCGCAGATGTTGAGCACGAGGACGGACCACAGCTTCCAGTCCTTGGCCGTCTCGACGAAATCCCTCCTCCGCAGCCGGTCTTTCTCCATGCCGTCCTCACCGTACTCGTGCTCGACAAAGGCGGCCGTGTCCCGCTTCATCCGCTCCACGGCGAATCGCCTCTCGTCCGGGCCGAGGAACCAGGCGGTGCCGGGCCCGGCGGGCAGCCAGACCCAAGCGACGACGGCGAAGACGCACGTCAGACCGCCCTCGATGATGAACAGGTACTGCCAGCTCTTGAGGGGCCCGCTGTGGAGGTGGAAGACGCCGTACGCTGCTCAGGACGGTCAGTTCAGGGCGGGGGGATGAACAGGGGAAACCCTGGACGCAAAAACGCACCGATGGAGCCGGAAAAGGCGCCGGCGATGGCGTACTGGCCGTAGAAGAGGGCGAGCCTCACGCAGAGATCGAAGCGAGTATAGAACGAGGACAGGTATGCGACGGCGGTTGGGTAGAAGCCGGCTTCAAAGGCGCCGATGAGCAACCGCGTGGCGATGAGTGCCCCTGAGGCCGAGTTAGACGGAGCAAAGCCGACGTTAGGAAGGATTGGGCATACCGCGGCCCTTGATGTACGCCTGCCCGATGGTCACAAGGCCCCAGGCAAACTGGGAGATATGTCTTAGGCAACCTGTTACGTATAATCGCGGGTCCCCTTCTGCTAAAACTCACCATGGTGATGGGGATCCAGTGTCGGGCACCGACGTAGCGGCCCATCGCGGCCGACGGGGGCTGCAGAAGGACGAATGTCACGAAGAACAGCGAGACTGCCTCGTTCAGGTCGTCTGGCTGTGCGCCAATGTCCCTGGTGAAGCCTGTTTGTCATCAGCCTGACGTTCCAGGATAAGTCGAGTACGTAGCATGTGAGCATACCTTGGGTTTCGGCATTGCCAACATTGCCTCGATCCAGGCCGTTGAAGAGATAGAGCAGCGACAGCAGAGGCAGCAATGCCACGTCTAGCTTGCGGTTGAGGGCTCGAGTCCGGGTGACGTCTATGTCAGTCGGAGTCTTGGGGAGCGAGCCTTGAGCCTCTTGGTCTGTCACGGCTGGGGCCATGGTGATCTTAGTCGGTAAGGGCTGTTTGCTCGAGAACCAACAGAAGGCTTGGTTGTCTCTCGCGAGCAAGAGTTAAAACATAAACGTTGGATAGGTCTCGTTGTCAAGGCCGGTGTGGCCCAGCCAGTGACGCTGTTTTGTATCCGGTTCATCTACTCGGAAGAATCCCATCCCAGGCAGAGACGCTCTGCAGCCTTCCTTCGGATGCCCTCGCTCGAAGGAGCAGGACAGGCTTCCCAGGATGTCGGTGTAGGAGATGCTGCTTCTTCCTCTCGTAAGCGGGGCCATTGAGGAAGCCGACCCGCGGGCGTCATGTTAATTAGCAGGGCATTGGGCACGCGGACACTTGGTATCATCGTGTATGGGGTAAAGTAGCACTTACTACGTAGTAGAAGTTGGACTCTGCAAGCGCCCGTAGTGGATGCGGCCCAAGCAAACCCTCGAATCGAATCCGGGACGCCGGTATTAATTAGCCCGCTGACCTGACCTGACCTGACCCGACATGACGAAGGTGGTGTGTTTGTCAAACAACCTGCACCAGTTTCACCACTTGCTGCAGCTTGCTAGCCATCCGGATTGTCGGGTTCTGCGGGGGGTGTCATCCGCCAAGCAACCGTCAGCCATGGACAAGGCAGATTCCAGGTTCCGGGGCCATGGAACGAGGCACACAGGTTCTCGGGGAAGCATCGACGACGGCGAGGGCGTTGCGTTCAGCTCGGCGATGGTCCAGCTTGGAATTAGCGCGGGGACCTAGTCTTGGGCTCTCGAGTCTCGGCCGGCATCATCGTAAGCACAGGGTACGGTCTGGTCTGTCCACTTGACTCTTCGGATGGGGGTCACTATCCCTGAGCCGAGTCGTAAGCCTTGGGACAGAGTCATGAACGCCGTCCGTTCACGCCGGTGAGAGGTGTGAATGTATGAACGTGTGAACGTGTGAAGCGTGTGAAGCGTGTGAAGCGTGACCTCGTGCCGATGCATTCGCTGATGCCCACCCCTGTAGGGCTGTAAGGCTGACGCACCCCAGGTCCCTAGCCATGCATGCATTGCATTGCATTGTCTAACGGCCGTGGGACGTGCAATGTGATATGATATGTATGATATCATCTGCCTGAACATGTTGACAAATTGGCTTTCTTCATTCTCTCACCCAAAATCGCGGACGGAGCATTCCTCGTCGGTTGATGACCTCTGGCGACACTACTAATCTAGCGCCTCTTGGATGCGACCAGGAGAGGAGGGTAGTCACTCCAGCTTTTGCTTCTTGCAGGTTGCCCAACCCATTTTCGTCAAAGATCATTAAAGAACCGGTCCGCTCTTTTGCGCACCATCTCAGCTCGCTCGGTAATCCCTTCCGCAGTCGTCGCCCCGTCCTCCGTCACGTAGTGATGGACCAAGTTGGACGCCACCCACTCGAAATAGACGTTTTTCACCTCGACTCGGGCACTGGAATCTGTCTTCGACTGGATCGAGTCTCCCGATTCCCCCCATGTCTGAATAACCTCGCGCGGATCAACCTCCTCTTGGCCAGGGGCCTCGAATGGCAGCACCTTTTCTTTGTCGAAAAGCGCCACGACTTTGACTCCCGGCGAGACGTGCTTGGCTACGAGGGCGGCCGGCAACGAACCCGACTTGTTGCTCACGTTCCCCGTCTTATCAACCAAATCCGCTCCAAGGAGGACGAGGTCAACATCCTTGGCAGCAGTGCCCACGCTGGCGTCCGTGTATACGGTGATGTTCGTCTTGATAGAGTTGCTGTCGGCAAACGACGCTAATACGCCCGCCATCTTGACGCCCTCAAATAGCGGACGCGATTCGAGAACTCGGATATCCAGGTATGCCTTTCCGTGTTTCAAAGCATGCGTGATGCCGGATGTTATCGTAGAGCTGGACGAGAGCGTGAGAATTCTGAGTGTTTCAGCCCCGGGAAACTTCGTTTCTAAGAAGTCACCAAGAGAGGCGCAAACTTGGGAGCTGGTACTCTGTCGTTGTCGGCCGTATTGCTTGAGCGCCTCGACAATACCATTCATCGACCCTTCCACAGAGGAATCGCCATGCGGGAGTTTCTCCTCGATAATGGCCAAACTGGAGACGACGACGCTCAGAACGGCACCCCCCATGCTCTCCCGTCCGTTCTTCCACAAGTGCCATGCGGCCAACCTGGCATTCTTCCACCACACCTCTCGCGAGTCCGTGTCAAGTCTTTTGATGACGTCGATGAAAATTTCGAGTCCCTTTGATGCCAGCTGATGCGCACCACTCTCGTGGTCCCGCTGCAGGGCAATTAAACCGTCACCGAGTACCCTGCCGGCCTCGTCTCCGAGGTCAATATTGAACCAGACCCTCCTCAAGCTCTCCAGAATGCGCGGGACGCCTCGAAAGTCATCTGAGTCGTTGACAGCGTCGGGATCGAACCACTCATATCCCTCATGCTCCCAATCTATCTGGATACCCGCTTCGCCGCGGCCGCCGTCTTTCTCCGACTTGAGAACGAAGCTGAACGGGTTGATGGTCCATTCTCTGCCCACAGACTCGTCGACAAACGAGTATGGCTTACCCTGGCGAAAGAAGCGTAAAGACGTGGCCGTTAGAGTAGTCTCCTCCTTCATTTCCCGCCAGGCTGTAGCTAGTGGGTTGGC
Organism: Neonectria neomacrospora; assembly: GCA_013756995.1. Classification (NCBI taxonomy): domain Eukaryota; kingdom Fungi; phylum Ascomycota; class Sordariomycetes; order Hypocreales; family Nectriaceae; genus Neonectria; species Neonectria neomacrospora. The sequence continues at coordinate 12,435 of JABSTB010001098.1, read as the reverse complement.
GTCGGTCTCCTCGACGCTGCCCGAGACGGGCGCGTATTTGTGCCTGTGAACTGACATTAACCACTGAATGGTAGGTGAAGGCCGAATTGAGCAAAACGAAAGAAGAAAAATAAACCAGCCACTGACTGATACGTCGAGACTTTGCCGCTCCTACGGAAGAGCGCCACCTGGGGTTTCTTCGTGGTATCGTCATCGGGGAACTTGAAGATGAAACTGCCGGCAACAGCGCGGCGCTTGAGGTGAGACATGGTTGTTGAGAGGCCGCGTATCTGAGGTGCGCGAGTGCGATTGAATAGTCCCGACGTGGAATAGGCCCCCCGTGTTGCCATTTTGTAAAGTGAGAGTGTTAAAATGAAGTGATGGGTGATGCATGTGCTGTGGTTGGTGAGGTTCCATTGCCACGGCCGCTGGCATCACCTGACTGCGTACTGACATCACCGCCACTATCTCGCTACTAATCCGTACATCCTGATTTTACCTCTTCCCAATGTCGAGGACAACTAGACTACGGCCAAGGCTTGAGGGGGATTAGATATAACCGAGTCGTCTAATTTACATAAGGACGTTTAAGATTGACAACAATTAATTCGGGTCCCGAAATATTCCAGCTTTTCTTGTGTCGGGTTATGCAGTAACAGTCCAACACTGAAACCCAATCATATCAGGTACGCCCCATATGGTTGCCAATCATCGTCAATCCAAGAAACCAACTCCTCATACAGCGTATGTCCCTGTTCTACATGAATCGGCTGTTGCAGAGCCTCGGAGCCAATCTTCTGCGGCCATGGATGGTCCATCTCTATCGTCTCAGCTGCGGCGTGCGTGGTTGACTCGCTCAGCCGGGCATTCTCCACACTGTGATCCACGGGTGCCCGTAGACGTTGGACGAGGACCCGCAAGTCCTGGAGGACGGCCGCACAGTCTCTGCCGTAGTTGCTCCCCACGCGGCTCTCCTCCTCGAACCTGGCAATCACAAACTCGAGGTCGTGGTCCCGTGCATGGGGGTCCTTGGGAGCTACGTCCTTCATGTAGATTAGCTGCTGCAGCATCAGGCAGATGGCCGCGTTGAAGATGAAGTGCAGGCCTGCCTGGAGCAGCTTCCTGGGGTGGTTGAGGGCCAGAATGTGGCGTGCGAGACGGATGTTGCGTTCTGCAGCGACAACGCATCGCCTCAGGTGGGAGAGTTGGGGGTGCGAGTTCAACGACGATTGGCGAGTCACCAACCGTTCTGCAAATGTCTTCTTAACAGCGGCGAAGAAGACGGGGCGGATGGTGAGTATGATGAGCTAGAAGGAGCAGATTTAGTCGTGAATTTTGGGACGGGTCATGGATTCTGCAAGGCGACGATGCCGAACTTACCTGATTGTATCCCATATGCAATAAGCAGCACGCGGGATCATCACTGAGGCCATCACCGGAGAGTTGGAGGATCGGAGGTAGACCTTCCAGCCACTGGTCTAGCATCCTGATGGCGTCTTCGAAGTACCTCACCGACCCCGTCTTGTTCTCCCAGGGGGACACGCGATATGTGTTGCACACAATGTGGCCCGAGATACGGGAGAGTTCAACATGGGCCCTCAACCCGGCGGCTGGAGGCATAGAGCTACGCGATACGGTTAGCATGCGGATGTTGCTACATGGCGGACACGCCGTCTTAGCGAACTTACGGGGCATCGCAAGGCAGGGGGAGGCGAATGGCGTCGTCCATGATGGTGGGCGGTCTGCCCATCAAGCAGCTCAGCCAACGATCGAGTACATAGAGAGTCCAGAAGACTCTCTTGCCGCTCTCGTCAACCCATCCCCGGTGGGCGCCGTGCATGATACTGATGTGCATGGCATTGCTAACATACATATAGGCGGCGTCCCGTCTATTCATCTCGATCAAGTAGAAGCCCATCAGCGCCAACGCCGCCACATCGTTGATGGTGAAGCGGGTGATGTCGAGCGGATTGCCCAAGAGCAGACAAGCTCGGCTGAAGTAGTCTTCGCTCAAGCCCGTCTGTGGCTCGGGGGCTTGAGTTGGTGTAGTCGAGACCTGAGAGACCACGGCAAAGGCTGTATGATAGAAGGCCAGATGGCGACAGGCATCGCCACGGACGGCGTGGGGTTCTGATTCCATGGGCGGCAGGCCTGGGACGGACGACATCTGTCCCCACCAGTAGATGCCTCCGCCGGGCCAGTTCCCGTTGCCGTCTTGGATGAAGCATCGCAGCTCGCTGAGCATGGCCAGCATACCGTGGCGCGAGGGCAGCCACAGCGGGTCGACATGGCGCTCGTGCAGCGGGCGGGAGTCGTATGTCTGATATCTGCCCAGGCTGGACAAGAAGGCGGTTCCGTTGGCGCCCGGGTGACTGTCGTGGTAAGCCAGGTGGAAGACGGTGCTCATGAATTCCTTGAGATAGTCGAGAAATGTGGCGCCGCTGGTTTCACCGAGGAAGCGGGCGTGACCATCGGGGTCGTGGAGAAGCCGGCCCTCGGTTGATGCTTGCTCCTCCTCGCGGTGGTGGTCGTCGGCAGCCCTGGGTCGAGAGAGATGTGACTGAAGTTGCGGTAGTGATTGAGAATGAGGCTGAGATGGGACCTGAGAGTGAAGCTGAGGCTGAGAGTGGTGAGACTGAGACTGCGAATGTTGACTCTGGTGACGGTCTGGATGAGGGACCGTCCCGGCTTCAACAGCGGACGGCGTGCCTGGATACGACCGCTCGGCAGACGGCGTCCCAGCGGACGAAGGCCCCGTGGCCGTCGTCGCCGCATCTCCAGCCGCACTCGCCGCCGCACTCTCTCCATCGCGCGCAAGCAGAGCAACCAGCTGGTGGCGCCTCGCGGCGTCGGGTACAGTATCCCGCAGCGCCCTCTCCAGGACGTCGACCTTGCGGCGCAGGTCGTCTAGCTCGGCGCGCGCGACCGAGACCTTCTCCACGGCCACGGGATAGACGCAGTCGCGCGACGAGGACCGGCACTGGCGACATGGGTGGTCGCCCGAGCATTTGACGCGACGGACGTTGCAGGCGTTGCATCTTGAGAGTTTTAACCCCGTAGTTAGATACAAACGACACGACGACGTATAAAGTGTTTTTTCTTTTTCTTTTTACAGTTCACTAAAACCTCAGAAGGCCCCAGATTCCAGACTCTCATCAACAAGACTCAAAAGAAAAACTCTCACTTACGCTGTCGCAACGCGTTTCCGCCGCTCTGGAGCCACCTTGTGACGACGCGGGTTGACGGGCAGCCGCTGCGGGTGAGGCGGCTGGCGGTCGGAGCCATCGCCGTCGAGCCGCAGCATCGTCCCGTTCCACTCGAATACGTTTACGTTTACGTATACGTAGCGTTCTTTGCCGGCCGGAAGGTTGTTCGTATGACCGCAGTCTGGCTTATGCTGGGGGTAGCGGCAGCATGGAGTAAGGTAAGGCAGGTCTGGAACTATGATACGTGTGTGATGGAGAAAGGCCGCCTGCTGCTGCCCCGTCGCCCCCCAGCGCTCCAGGGATTCATCCAGGGAGTTCCAGGGATGAGAGAATGGCCTAAAATGAGGACGGACTGCGCTAAGAAATAGCACCTACTACACAGTAGCATCCATCCACAGACCACTGTTATGCTGGTTGCTTCATACCTTACTTCATTACGGAGTAGTTATTGCACAGATGTATCTATCCTACGACGGCTGGAACCTCAAGACTTGCTGGTAGAATCCATATAATTCTAGCTGGCCCTTGCCTGCGCTGTGAGGTAATTAATCCCCCCCCTCGCTCATTTAGGAACAGACACGTTGTGCATAAGTTAGTACACAGGCATTCTGGATAAATGAAGAAATACTCCCGCGGTAATATTCAAGAAAAGCGCCCGGAGCCTAGCATAAGCCCGAGCCGAACCGTGTGGCACTAGCTTCTCTTATTTTTATCAATCAGTCATCCATTCACCAATCCACCACTCGACTAATTTCTCAATTTTGCATGAACATGAGGGACCCTCCTGCAAAATGCGCTAGAAGCGACAATCCCCGTCTCTTGCACCATCAGATCCATTCTTATGCCTCGGTCTGCGAGATGACGACGCTCGACGCTCGATGCCCGACATTGACTGGGCGACATCGGCGAGCCACTTGTTTCGGCCTAGTACCCCACCACCATGCCATAAAAAAAATCCCTTGTGAATCCCGTCAACCCGTCAACCTGTGTGTGTGCGAAGCACGAATACCTAGTGCTAGTGTAATGGAGGTAATGTACGAAGTACCTGGAGCCTTGAGCCGGAATGCCTTGGCTTCTCGCAGCTTGGAGCCTAGACGACTCGGCGTTACTCTGGCCGTCGATATGCCCCGCCCACATGACGCATCCAAGTTCAGCACTCACAGCTTTATTACCTCATTCCCTGCTTCTCACACCCGCCTCCGGTGGTCTGCATGCTTCATATTGTGCCTCGCTTCTGTAGTCCACAGCTATGGCTGACACAAGCGTCAGATCACGGCCGCTGTCAGGTGTCATGAGCGGAAGTGCTCCCTGTCCGTTGACAGGGTGGATACACGGAGCTCACCGGCATCGCGACCCTGCCATGAGCCGATGTCTTCCCGATTAAGCTTCATGTACGTAGTAAACCAGAAGCATATCGGTCTGATGTAACCATCCGACCGACTGTAGCGAGCTCTTCACGACAAGGAACCCGAATTAAGAAGGTGATGTGGGATCTTAGCCGAGTGAGGGGACCAGTCCCAAAGAGTGAGAGAAAGTGCGCATCCATTGAGAGAGACAATATGAGTCTGAATTGTTTTGTACGCCCACACGGGCCCTAACCGTATCTAAGGGAAAAAACAAACACCAAAGAAATTCCGCCGTTCTGAAAGCTGATATCGTGCGTATGGGTAAAAGCAAAAAAGATGTCGCGTCTTCTGCGGCTCAGGAGTCCAATATCTACACTTCTTCCATCTTTTTTCGCTGCCCCTGCTACATTATACACTGCCCACTAGTTCATGTATTCGTTATTTTTCTACTGCTTGAAAATTTGGTCGACCATCTCGCCCGACCTGGTAGCCAGGACAGACAGGAGGGTATCACTCAACTGACAGTGCGTTAGCAAAACATGAACTAGTGTATGAGATGTGTGGAGGCGTGAACTTACCCCATGAGTTCCCTCGTTGCAGCCCTGTAGCCAGACACCAGAGCCCTCGGCAACGGTGCCGGGCGAGAACTTGACCTTGTAGTCTCGGCCGACGGCCAGCTTGCGCTCGCCCTGCTCCGTGTCGACGTTCCAGCCGTTTACGGGCTTGGTGTACTGGGGACCGTTGCGCTTTGACACCGTCTTGGGCAGCATGGCCCAGGTATCCTTGAGCATGTTGACATGGGCGTCGCGCCTGTAGCCGGTGGCAGCGACGACGAGGTCAACCTCCAGGACCTCCTCGTCCGCAGCATCGACGAAACCGTCCAGAGAGACGTCGTGGATCTTCTGGAGATGGATCTCGAGCGTCTCACCCTTGCCCTCGACGCTGGTGATCTCGCGACCGGCCAGGATGCGGTGAGGCCACTGGGTCTCGTCGGCACCAATCACTCGCTTCTGCTCGTACATCGTCTCGTAGAGGTGCTCAATCAGGCCCAGGCGCACGACGCCATAGTTGGTCGCGCGGACCTCGTCGATGAAGCTCTGGCGGGCGCCAGCCGACCTGGGGTAGACATTGTCGACATACTCGGGGTTGAAAATGGTGTTGACGCTGTGAGAGATCTGATTAGCTTTCATGAGACGGTCTGCCAGGGACGGGTTGATAACTCACAAGGGTGAATCGTCACTGGGTCGGAGGAACTCCTGGCGCATAACCAGGTAGGTCTTGGAGTTGGGATACAGCGCCTGAACGTTGTTGAAGATCTCAGCGGCACTCTGGCCGGCGCCAATGACGGCAACACGGTAGGGGGCATTTGTCTTGTTTAGGATCTTGGGGGCGTAGGTGGCGAACTGGGAGGAGTGGAGAACTCGGGGGTTCTTGACCGGGAGGCTTTTGGGGAGCGAGGCCTGGCCACCGGCGGCGATCAGGACGTGGCGGGTGCGGAAAGACTGGACGTGGCCAGTTTTGGCATTGCGGGCCTGGACGTTAAAGGTCTTGACGGAACCGGCCTCCTGGTCGACAGGGGTGACGGCAACGACCTCGTTGTTGTATTGGACGACGTGGTCGAAGAAGGAGGAGCACCACCGGAGGTAGTCCTCGAACTCGGCGCGGGCGGGCAAGAAGGTGTCCAGGTTGGTGAAGTCGATGAGACGACCGTTGCGGTGGACGTAGTTAAGGAAGGTGAACTCGGATCGGGGATCGCGCATGGTAGCCAGGTCCTTGATGAAGGAGATCTGCATCTTGGCGCCGGACAGCAGCATACCGGCGTGCCACGCGAAGGCGGCCTGCTTCTCAAGGAACAGCACCTTTGGGGGCTGGCCGTCAGCGCGGAGTTTCTGGCCGGCGGCAATGGCATCGTTCATGGCAATGGCCATGGCGAGGGAGGCCGGGCCGAAGCCGGCGCAGACAAGGTCGAACTCGGAGTCGAGGGGAGACGCCTCGAGATACTGGGACCGCTCCTTATGGACCTTGAGGCCAGGGATGCTGGTGCCGTTGGAGGTGCTGCCATTGAAGGTGGTACCATTGGAGATGCCGTTGGAGACGGCTGGGACGGTGCCATTGGAGGCTCCGTTGGTCTTTCCATTGGAGATTCCGTTGGACGTTCCGTTGGTGTGAATGGGGAGGCCGGCGTCCTCGGAGCCGCTGAGGGAAACCTCGCTATGGGGAGTCATGATGGCGACGGGTTGGGCTATCAAGAGGGTTGTTTATAAAAATAAAATTGAAAGTAGGCAAGACCACTGTATCAACTTTGTGGGATGGTAGTCGTAGATGGTCGTCGGGGTCGTTGGTCCCAGCAGCTTGCAGCCCAAGAAGGGGAAGATAGGGTTCTCGGAGGAGGGCGATGAATATATAGAAGAGGCCGGGACGGAGGTCACCGGTTGAACGGGCAATAGGTCAAACGACTTGCTTGCTTTTGTCCCGGGAAGTAGCCAGTTCTGGATACGGGCAGTAGGTTGCAGCACCGGAGGGTCGAGCAGGGTCAGCGATTGGGGGTTATGGGAGTCGTGGACGAAGTTCGTAGGGCTGTTCCTGAATAGGTATGAAGCACGGGAGACAGGAGGGGGGTGTCGAACTGGGAGGTGGAGGGGGGGAATCCGGACAATTGGATGAAAGGAACTAGGATATATGTCTCGATGTCTGTATCGGCAGTCGAGTCTTGGTTAACAAGAGCAGGGGAGGGAGTCGGACGCAGAACGGTGAGAAGCTGGTGGGCGGCATCGGCATTTTGTAATCGTTCGGGGATGGGATCTACAGCCTAGCCCTCGGGCATTGACACCGGGCTCAGCTAGTCCGGCCACGGCTATGCGTGTCGCTTCTCTTTCGGAGCAAGAAAAAACTAAAGGACCGCATGAGAGGGATCAGGTTTCGAGAGGCTGCGGACTGCGAAGCTGGGTGGGCGGCGTGCAAGCGAGTGAGCGAGCAAGCAAGCAAACAAAGATGCACGGCGGCGTTCTGCGGGAACGACGACACGACGCGATACAGGTACATGGATGATGATGGTGTGGATAATGGGGACTGGACTTGGGGACTAGCCGGGACGCAGCTCGTAACTAGAGCACGATGTACTAGAGCCGACCCGGTCTGGATGCGTTCTGTGACTTCTGGCTGCCGGCCGGCCAAGGCCGAGAGGATGGGCCTGGAGGAGGGAATGGCGGCGCGGGCGTGGGGAGACGGAGGATGAGAAGAAAAGCGGCACTGAACCATGGCTGGATGGAGAAGGTTAGTACAGAGGAAGACGTGTGTATACCGTGGATGCGTGGGTGCGTGGGTGCGTGGGTGCAATGCTGATGGAGGAAGTGAGATAGTGGATGGTGAATGGTAGATGGTGGATAGTGGATGATGGATGGTGGAGGTGTGTGATCAAGGGAAGGAGGAGGGGAAGGAGGGGAGGGGGGCGAGCGGATCAAGATCGATGGATCATCATCGTCAACGTAGTGTACTACGTACCGTACGACGTAGTCCACTGTAAAGTAGGTACTGCTGCACCTTCAGTAAGTTATGGTAGTGTACAGTAGATGTGTATGTACTGTAGATGTGGATTGCTGGATGTGAGCGTACGTATGCCTTGCTCGAGGTAGGTTACTCTATGAGCTTGTTTTTAACTGCGGGCCGTGGGAAGAAGAGGCGATGGAGCCCAAGTACGAGACGAGAACAGTCCAGACGAGACGACCCAAGTAGCCGTGAAGGTAAGGGAAGGGACGGGAGAATGCCGATGCCATGGCACCAGACCAGTTCCCAATGGCGGGAGCTCGTAGCCGACGCATGCTCGCGGGACCTATGATTGCCTCATGCTCATGCAAGCCGACTTTCAGTCTTTAGCCCACGCCCTGTTTGGGACCCCAATGCTCCACCCTGGGGGCCACTGGCTGGCTCAGCGGCCCAGCGACAGAGCCAGAAGCAGTAGAAAAGGGAAAGGGAAAAAATGTCGCGCAGTTGACGCTTCCGCAGCCAAGGCCACGGCCACGGCAGACCTCGTGGACGGGTCGAAGATGAAGGAGGGGAGGGGTGAGGTGTCCATGAAGACCGTGAAGTCCCGTAGCGCGGCCCCGTATGGAGTACTGTGTACAGCGATGGATTAGTGGCAGCTTAGTCCCAGAAGTGCCCAGCCGCAGAGCTTCGCCAGTACTGAAGACTAAAGAGTGAGAGGTCCAGAAGGCCGCTCGCTGCAAGCACACAGTTCTAGTCCTATGCACGCAGCCCACCCGTCATCTCCGAACGGCATCGCACCGGCTCGTGGCATCCCAGAGGTTCCCAACTCGTCGCAGCCCGGAACGGACCCCTCCCCCAAGCCTCTCCAGGGCCCTGTACGAATATGGCGTTTGGCGCGAGCATGTGCCGGCGGTGGGATGAGACGGGACGGAGGAGGGGTCTGTTACTAGGGACTGAACCGCTGTCCTCAAATAAACGTACAGGCAGTTGTAGTCAGAATAGGCGAAGATGGACCAAGATGGACCGAGACGGACCAAGGATGGATTGTCCTACTTACCTGCTATATCCGCCACCGCCACAAGTCTGGAGACGTGTCGTGGCCCAAGAGCTTTGACTCTGTGAGGAGCCATGACTCCATGGGTACCTAAGCTGTTAGCTACAAACCATGACAAAGAAACAGGGAACAGTTAGGAAACGTCGGCTCAAAAATAGAGGACATGGCACGCTCATCCATAACACACGTACTTCCGTTTACGTACAATGAGGACGCATACAGTCAGTACCTACTCGAGGAAGCTACTTATGTACAGCCCGTATGTCCATACATGCGCGGCTGAGAGACATTGCCGCACGTCCTAGGTGCAAGTAATGCTGGACTGCAGTCTGCACTGCCAAAGTCGGATGGCATTCGCTCGCTCTTCTGCCGGGCCTGTCTTAGCTGCTGCTCGCTCCGCTCCGGACATCCCTGTCCTGCTCTGCCCGCCCCTCCTTCGCTTTTCATTCCATGCCTTTTCTAGATACAGCAACAGTATGCCCATTCTCATTCACCCGCGCAAATTTCTGTGTCAACTTCTTGCTCTGTCTTTGCTGTCGCCGCTGCTGCTGACGAGTGGGGTTGCGGTGCTAGATGGCCACACGCGAAAGCTTGGGTGTACCGTCTAAGCCATTTCTAGCCCGCGGGTTTTCTTTCTCTTTCTGTTAAAGTTCCCCTCCCGAGTACCGAGGAACTAAGCACTACATGCCGCAGGACAACAGTGTACGAAGTATTTGCCATGTACAATGTACAGCGTGGAGTGAACCCACGACCAGCCCGTGAGCCCACGTCACGATGTTAGGGCCCGTGATCCATCGCCATGGGTGCTGGTGCTGGCGTTGGCGCTGGCGCTGACACTGGTACCACTGGCGCCGGCACTATCCAGTTTTTTAGGCGGCCCCGGTCCATTCGCAATCTTATCTGATCAAAGATCATCCCCGAGGTCGCTCCATCGTCGCCTTCCTCCATCGTGTGGTTCGGCGTGCTTTTTTTCTTTTTCTTTTCTCCCTCCATCCTTTTCTCGTCCCCCCCACCAAGGATGACCCATGGGTTCCGCTTGTCCTCCGTAGTCCAGTGCCCCCCACTCCGCCGGTCCGGGTCCTCGAGGACCCAAAGGGCCAAGACAGGTTACGATCCTGGTTTCAGGCCCCTGGCATGGTGCTCAAGCTCGGTCACTGGCCGGCCAGAGTCCGTACGCAGTACTTCCAACAGTACTTCGTAGACTACAGCTCATGAGCCAAACGCCTTGGGCTATGCGCCGCCGATGAAGGCACTCGCATTAACCCTGAAGAGAACACACTAGTGCAACAGAAGACAGCGTGAGGAAGAAAGACAAGAAAAACAGGGCCTGTCGCCGATGTCATCGGAGCCGATCGCAGTTGTCATGCGAGGACGGGGAGGATAAATTCCGCAGGGGCAAAAGACCGCAGACGGCCGGCGTGATGACTTGAAGCAGCTCGAGGGATAGCTCCGAGGGGTGAGGTGGGCGGCTAGCTTAGGGGGCCGTGAATGGAGATGGGCGGGTGTGGTTTTGGCCGGCAGGTGGAGATTGAGGGAATTATCTGATGATCTGATAAACCGGATCTGATAAGATCTAGGGAATTAGCAGGCCGCCGCCTGGGCGCCAGGTTTTATGTACCTACTGGAGGGACGGCCTAGGGGGTACACTGCTTCAGTGCTTCTATCCATTCTACGACTACCATGTACGCACTACGGCGCCTGCACAGTGGAAGACTGGAATGCCCGGTTACCGATGCGCCCTAGAGACCAGGGGTCCTTTTAATGCCTGCCCAATGCCTGGCCAGAAACTCCGCCCTGGTATCCCTGTCTCTGCTGCTTCGCTTTCCAGGTACCGATCTAGTGACGAGGGGTTAAGAAAGAAGAAAATTTTTCTTTCCCTCTTACCAGTACATCGGACTTCTCTTTTCTTCGTCCTCCGTCTTCGTTGGAGGTCTTTTTAATGGGGACTGGTCTCACCTGTGGTTTCCGGGGGGGTCGCCAGCTTGTTCAGCCCCCAGCACCCAGGACGCTAACTACCAGACAAGGTATCCGTATCCCTCGAGGAAGCAAGGTCCCCTACCTACAACAAACTCCGCTCATACATCATACCGACATCTGTGACACTGCTTGCAGAACCAGCTGGCCTATCGAGCGTAAGGGGACGTTGACTATCACCTCGGGAAGACTTGGCACATCGTGTGTGTTTATGCAAACATGGCACGACCTTGCACCTTGCTCGGAGCTTGGGCGCTCGGCGCCTCATCCCACAGAGTGGTTGAACAAATGCCGTGTGCTGGGATGGCGCTCCCTCATTTTAGGTTTGGCTGAGGGAAGTTGAACGACGTTGCAGGAGAAGCTGCGTGGTACGTACTTCGTACCTTAGAGCATCGAACTTAGGTGCAAGTCTTAGGTATGGCTGCGCGAGTATCCATCGATCCATCGATTCCACTAGTACCCGTCCCCAATCCTCAACGCCGGGACACATTTTGGCTCTTTGTTGTAAGTTGTACCCTTCGTGCTCGTGTACCCTTGGGGCCTGCTCCTTCCAGGAGCGGCGTCGAGTTTCGCTTCTTCTCTCGTCTTGTTGTCTCCTCTCCTCTTCGTGTTGTCCGCCCTACTAGGCACCCTGCCTCCTGCTCGGTCTCCGACTTCTAATCCGTCCGCTTCGTCCAGTATGACGAACCAAGCCACCTCCAGAAATGGGAAAGGTGGCTCTCAGGAGGGGCGATTTACGTACAGAAGGTTACGGGACGATCCACATCGGCAGTTCCACTCGCGGTAGAGATTTGCCTCCGAGGAGGTGTGCGAGGCGGCGCGTGTCTGTTCCTCTCTCGCTCGGTGCAAGAACTTACTCTAGCCTCGTTCTGGCGATGGCTACCTCGCCGTAAAGCCGCCTTACCTCGAATCATCCTAGGTGAGCTGCAAAGTGTACAACGACATCGCGGACCCCTGGCCCGCCAAGGAGCAGATGTGTTTCAACGTTCGTTGCGCAACTCGCTGTGGCTCGACTCTGATCAAGCGACTTTACTCAAGTGAGCACTTCGCACATATGGCGGGATGAGCTGCGGAGTTTAACCCATTTGCATTTCCCACGCCGCAGCAAGCCGGTTGTGTTTGAGCTAGGGACTTTGGCTAAGTTGCCTTAGTCCCTGCTACTGCGCCTGCTGCTGCTGTTGGACTGGCTGGCTGACCGACCGACCGAACTTGGTGCGCCCTTGGGGTGAGGAGGGAGCTCATGGAGGCCATCCTCGGCGTTGCCAAAGTGCACATGTTACTGTTACATAGTAGAGCGCGCATCCAATCGCTACGAGCTTGCTCGGCCTCGCTAGGCGCTGTTCGCCCTACTAACCCTGCCAACACTGCTAACTCACCCCAAGGGCGCACCAAG
>JABSTB010001097.1:0-18388 GCA_013756995.1 Neonectria neomacrospora | reverse complement strand
TTGCCGTGGAAGACTGGAGAGAGGCTGGGGGCCCCAGCTCTCTTTAGCGCGAGCCGGGAAGATTCGCTCTCAAAAAGCGCCTCTCCTACAGATCCGCCGCAATTTTTTCCCTCCCCCCCAAATACCTTCCACCCCCCGTCGGCGCAGATTTATTTCGCTCGACTTCCCACTCTCTCTTCCTTTCTCTTCCATCTCTTCCATCTCCCCTCAATCCTTTCTTTTTCACGGGAAAGTCACGCACAGCCTTCATCATGTCTGAGCAACAAGGACCCAAGACGGTGCTGGGCATGCCGGTAAGCCTCCAATTCATTCGCAAAAAATCTCCATCCGCAACGCCGTGAAATGCCGCGTCCGCGATAGCTGTCCACCCACCGACCTGAAAGTGCCGAATTCGATGGAAAGCCTCAATTGGCTTCTGTCAACATGTTTGAGGTGTTTGCTACACCTCGCTCGCACGTTTCTTGTCTGGGCAACAGCTATCGCGACGCCGCTGCTCGGCCTAGCTCAAATGGTGCATTTTTCAGTTTTCACGATCAACGGCTAACGTGTCTTCTCTTCCAGCCCTTCTTGGCCGACTTCCTGAGTATGTTCCATCACATATAACTGTCACAATACATCGCGATGGTGGCAGCTGTCAGCTGTCACCTTGCGTTGGATCTTGCTGATGACAATAACCACGAGCCGATGCTAACGTATCTGATAGTGGGTGGTGTCTCCGCCGCCGTCTCGAAGACTGCCGCGGCTCCCATTGAGCGTGTCAAGCTCCTCATCCAGAACCAGGTTAGTAACTGTCTCCGAAGCCACTGGGCGATGATCGCCTCGTTGCACTCGAAGACGCTGGGGAAACTCACCTCCATGCGTCTGCGCTTGTTACGTGCGACGTTCCTTGATTTCAATGGCTTAAAATTTTCACACCTCGAACCAATGCTGACAGCCTCTCTAGGATGAGATGCTTAAGCAGGGTCGTCTGGACCGCAAGTACAACGGCATTGGTGACTGCTTCAAGCGCACCATCGCCGATGAGGGTGTCATGTCCCTGTGGCGAGGCAACACTGCCAACGTCATCCGATACTTCCCTACCCAGGCCCTGAACTTCGCTTTCCGTGACAAGTTCAAGAAGATGTTCGGCTACAAGAAGGAGCGTGATGGCTACGGCATGTGGATGGTCGGTAACCTGGCCTCCGGTGGTGCCGCTGGTGCCACTTCGCTCCTCTTCGTCTACTCCCTGGACTACGCCCGTACCCGTCTTGCCAACGATGCCAAGAACGCCAAGGGTGGCGGTGACCGTCAGTTCAACGGTCTCGTCGACGTCTACCGCAAGACCCTCGCCTCCGATGGTATTGCCGGTCTCTACCGTGGTTTCATGCCCTCCGTTGCTGGTATCATCGTCTACCGTGGTCTCTACTTCGGCATGTACGACTCCATCAAGCCCGTCGTTCTCGTCGGAAACTTGGCCAACAACTTCCTCGCCTCTTTCGCTCTTGGTTGGGTCGTCACCACTGGTGCCGGCATTGCCTCGTACCCTCTTGACACTATCCGACGACGCATGATGATGACCTCTGGTCAGGCCGTCAAGTACAAGAACACTCTCGATGCCGCCCAGCAGATCGTTGCCAAGGAGGGTGTCAAGTCCCTCTTCAAGGGTGCCGGTGCCAACATCCTCCGTGGTGTTGCCGGTGCTGGTGTCCTGTCGATCTACGATCAGCTCCAGGTCATCCTCTTCGGAAAGGCCTTCAAGTAAACTCGTCGCACTTGTATAGAAACTCGGTGTGTTTGAGTGACGGGGATGGGGAGGACTTCAGTCTGCGGGCGTGACATGGTGTCCGCTGGTTGACCAAAAAGGGCGAGATCGAAGTGCAGGGAGAGGAAAGTTGTCATAGATACCCAGACGCGGTTCTCGGCAACGGCAGCTCTTCGCGGGTTAGACTGGCATAGGCATGGCGTTTTCTCATCTTGCTCTGCCTTCCTTTCTAGGTCGCTGTAATTTATACACCTAAGCAATTTCCCTTGAGACCTTTTTTGATACTCGTTGTGCTACATGCCCGGTGACCTGTTTGATATGTACTTTAAAAATATTGCGCCTTATGCGAGGTTCTCTTGTATCTAATGGTAAGTTACGCTTCAATCTTTGACTCTTGCTCAAGACAGATGCTGCGGTCAGAAACGTAAAGCTGAGGGCATCGCGGAGTGTTCTCAAGCTTTCGCCGATGACTAAGCCAATGCTCTGTGACCCCTCCAACTCCAGCGGTGATGGTCTGCCGAGGAGTCTCCAGTGCGTTGATTGCTCTAGAACACATCTAACTCGACCCTACCCGAAACGAGTTGCCGACTGACCATGCCACCAAAGACGACGTCAGGTGCCGGCCGTGGCCGACCCAATGCCACGAGCAAGAAGCCAACGAAAGCCGTAGTGCCAGAGTCCAGCAACCCTTTCGAGTCGTCTGACGATCAAGCAACCACGCCTCCACGAGAAGTACACATGGTGGAGGACGAGGAGCCGGAGCCGGAGAAAACGATACCACTGGACCTGCTGACGCGCCTGCTGCACGAGTTCTTCACCAAGGATGCAACGCGGATGTCGAGGGATGCGAACGCAGCGACGGGGAAGTATTTTGACGTCTTTGTAAGGGAGGCGATTGCGCGGGCTGCAGCGGAGAAGGATGGCGCGTTCTTGGAGGTGGGTGGCTATACGAGGTTTAGAGACGAAGGAGATGCTGACTTTTGCCCTAGGTCGAGGACCTGGAGAAGGCTTCGCCACAGTTGCTGCTGGATCTTTGAGTGTTAAGCCTAAGACGAAACCACACTGCAGTTACGGGCTGTACTGCGTGGAGATGAGGACCTTCTTGGTATGTAAACCTGACGAGGAATGTTATTAGGCGTTTAGAAGCTGACGTTCGACAGGATGATGCCTTGAGAAGCTCCACGATGCTGGACACGAACGGCCTCGACAATCCCTGTATCGGTCTACCTACGATTCCTACGATTGAGGGGATTGATCCCTAGCCTTGGCTATACGAGGCCATATTGGGACCATTCCTCAGCCTGGGCTCGAGAACAACTGAGAACCGGAGAACAAGCATGGCTCTGCTCGTGACTGGTGGATAGAGTAGCCCTTTGAAACAACACTCGATGAGTCGATGGCAGAAGAGTATTGTGTGGCTTATAACCAGCCACATTGTTGGGGAAGATGGCCAATCTCTAGAAGTTGAGCGCCGACCGAGGTCAATGTTTAAAGAGCCCTTCAGTACTACATCGCTGCCCCAAACGGACGGGGAGTTCGGTCCGTGTCGGATGGGGCAGATGATAAGAATATAGAAGAAGAAGACGAGACCCGACGCTGCTACGAATGGAGCAGCGCGGGCAACTTGATACCTACAAATACAAATGCTGCGATCTTGACATGATGACCAGCCATGGCCCAAATAAAAAAGCTGGCTATGGTGCATGATGTGACAGCTTCATCCGAGCTCTTGTTGCATCTGTTACCGTATTGCAGGGTGAAACCAGTTGAAGTCCCTGAGCGGGAACGCTGAGCGCTTTTGACCAGCATGGCTGGCAAGGCGGCCGAATTGTTTGAAGGGCAGTGACAAGACACTGAGCGTACGTACGAAGTACTTCGACTACGCACTGAGTGAAGACAAGTGCCAAACCGGATAGGTTGCATCGCGTTGTTTCCAACGATGTTAGAAGGGCTCGTCTCTTTGGGCGATGGTACCTCGCTAACCGAGTAGCCGAGTAAATCTGGGCTACCTGGTACGCAATGAAGTAATTTCTGCTGGCATCTGCAACGCGCACACCCAAAGATGGCCGATGCAGATCCGGGCGACGTCGCATTGGCCGAGACGAGAGAATTGACGCCCAGAGCCAATCTGGAAAACCTGGGGGTCGGCTGGTCCAATGAGGCCGGGATCTGGGTTGGGGGCTTTGCGAAACTGGGCGTGTCTCGGCTGTGTGCCAGGCCCGGAACTGAGGCACATCCGAGAAGGGGAGCGAAAAGAAACCCCTTGGTCGGCGTCGACGAGACCCGGAGTGACGCTCTGGAGGCTCTCCAACAAGGGGGCTTTTACGGGGGTTGTTTTCGGCTTCGATGTCGTCCGGTCGGCCTTGTCCCATCGTCGGCGTCTAAGTGAGAACCCCCCCTGCTGACCTATCCGGATGCATGCTGAGATGGGATGGCCATGGCGGGAGGTCAGCTTCACTGACAGTGACTTCTGATGTCTTGATCCATTTCCTGGATTGGAAGAAGAATTTCCTTCGGGTGCAGTCATATCAAGTCAAGGCCAGCCATCAATCCCGGCATTTCCCCCAACCATGCCCATACAAGACCGTCCCTAAGGCTTCTCCCCTGCCGCCTCCGTCCCAAACAGTGGCCGAAGCCGACCATGGCGATCGTTCAAGAAGCGTTTCACACAACTTCCCAAGCCTTCTCCTCCCAAGCCTCGCTGTCGCAGATCCAAAGGTCACCACCAGCCTTGCTCCCAAGCCGGCCTGGACGCGCAGCCGAGAACGGAAACTCCAGCTTCCATCTCGCCCTCTCCCTGCGCCAGGTTTCATGCTTCAGATGTGCTTCACAGCTCGTCGCCCCGAGTCTCGACCGGTGACTTGTTTAAACGGGCTTGGGGACGATCATGGGCAGCTGGTTTAAATTCACTGCGTTTCCTCTTGTTGCTTCCTTTGGATATTCCCATTCTCCAAACGCTTTCATAACACAACACTTGTTTCCTTGTTGTCCTTCTTTCATTTCTTTCTTCTTCGTCTCATTTATTTCTCTTTCCTAAAAGGCTAGTCCTTTAGAGCGCCAGCCGCTTCGTTTACTTGTCCGCCTTTGAGATATTTGTGTGTTGCCTTGTCACTGGTGACGGGATTCTTGACCAAAAAACAAAACCCAGCAAAACGCCCTATTTATTATTCATTCTCCTCGAGATACCCATAAACCCGAAGTCATGTATTTCTCCTCCCTCCTCACTTTGGCTCTGGCGGGTATCGCACAAGGTATGTTGCACACGCACCTGTCTCCCCTCTGTCCCTCCCAATGCTGACAACCACGTGTAGCCGTCGATGTTCAGGTCGTCTCCGTCGGAAGGTCAGCGGCCAACCAGACCGGCCTCAAGTTCTGGCCCGATTCTATCAAGGCCGAAGTCGGGTCGATGGTGCAGTTCCAGTTCTGGGTCGGCAACCACACCGTCACGCAGTCCAACTTCGACAACCCCTGCGTCCCCATCTCCAACATCAACTCGAGCATCAAGGGCGTCTACTCGGGCTACATGCCCGTGGAAGCGAGCGCCAGCAAGAGCATGATCCCGACTTACACCATCACCGTCAAGGATGAGAAGCCCCTCTGGCTGTTCTGCAGCCAGGCCACCCACTGCCAAGGCGGCATGTCCATGGTGATCAACGAGAAGTGAGTTCCAACATCCGTCTCCTGGAGAACTAGCGAGGCACAGCGGCTAACAGGAGAATAGCACTTCTGCAAACTCTTCCCGGTCTCTGCAAAACTACAAGACCCTTGCCGAGTCCGCCACCGGCTCCAACCTGGTACCTGGCGAGAGTGAAGGTGGCGACGGCAGCAGTGGTGATGGCAGCAGTGGTGATGGCAGCAGCGGCGATGGCAGCGGCTCCGGCTCCGGCTCTGGTTCCGGCTCTGGTTCCGGCTCCGGCTCCGGTTCTGGCTCCGGTTCTGGCTCTGATACCGCCATCTCGACTCCCATCTCAACGCCAACCAGCGTCGGCACCCCTTCTCCCTCCGACACCGTCATCCCATCCGGTGCCGCAAGATTCTCCTCCCCCAGCGTGCTGTTCCTCGCCGTGGCGGCACTCTTCATTCTTTCGTAAACTACCTAACACGACGCACACACGGAATTCTGCTAGAGCGGGCTCGGGAAAAGGACCGTTAATAATATCTTGTCATTGTTGTTTATATCTAACCGCTGCTTGCGGCGTTCTCTTTTTGTCTCGGGATAGGGGCTTGACGCTCTACGCAGGGGGAGACGTCGCCGAGGTCTTGGGAAAACACCCTTATGTGTAACCGGGCAGGGTAGTTAAGGGACACTGCCAATGGGTGTTTGTATTGTTATTTAGAACAATAGGGCTACGTTTTGGCCAAGAAAACGCATTCAACTTGCTGGCATTTTCAATGTGTGCTGTCTCTCCATGCGGGTACGCTTCAATGTTGCAAGAGAACTTGGGATGAGATCGACAGACTGAGTAGATTGGCTACCCAAAAATATCCTGAAACGCATTGCTAAAGTCCACAAGGCCGCCGTAATGTCTTCACTCATGTTTAAATCTCAGGGACAAGTCTCTTTCTCCTCCCCTTCTGTGCCGGCTCGCACAGCTCCTTCAGGGGCTCCTTCTCCAGCCAGCCCTCCTCCCTGACGACATAGCCAACTTTCTTGTACTTCTTGCTGTTGGAGAAGAAGTTGACCCAGTGCAGAAGCGCGCCGTGAACTCGCTTCTTGGCCGCCTCTAGCTCGTGGGCGCGCTTCACGTCGAGCTCCTTCTCGGTCCAGTGGGCGTCCGTATCCGGATCGTCCAGGGGCATGAACATGAGCTCGATGCCGCGCAGGTCGGCGGTGCGATCGTCGGCGAAGCAGCCCGTCACGAAGGCGCGGGAGGCATCGCAACCGGCGAAGACGTGGTAGGAGCCGCCGGGTCCGTAGATGTGGCGGCCGTTGGAGACGTCGAAGATGGTGCCGTTGAGGCTGATGTAGACGGGCTTCTCGGTGTCGGTGCCGTCGTAGTTGGCGAGCTCGTCAAGAGTAAGGTAGATGGGCGGATCCTGCGGAAGAGAAAAGGTTAGATGATGGACCGGGTAAGCCATTGTGCACAGAGGAACTAACCGGGCCCTTGATGACATCCTTCCAGTAGTCCACAGTCATGTAGCTGGGCTTGTGCTTCATTCCCCAGAACCAGCTTTCTCCGCCGCTGATGACATAGCTGAGTCCGCAAGAGGCCATCAGGAGAAAGGTCAAGACGCGAAGGATGTCGACCCAGGGACTGTAGGCGTCGAGCTCCTCGTCGTCGATATTTGCAAGACGCTTCTTGGGCTTCTCGACTGGAGTCTCCTCCTCTGAGCTCTCTGGCTCTTCGGCGGGCGCGGGCTTGCGCTGTCGCACAGTCGAGTCGTCCTCCATGGTGCGAAAGTCGGTATTTGGAATGGTAAAAGAGTAAAAGAGTTGAGCTGAAAGGGGGAGTATATCAAGATACCAAGATGAAGTGATGCCGAGGCGACGTAGCGTGGCTATTGCTCATGGCCTCGTGTCGAGTCTCGTGTCGATTCGTGTCTTGGAGCTCCCCTAGACTATTCCGAAGTCAAAGCTTATCGGGCCTTGAATGTCGAATACCCTAACACGTAGATCCTTATCTCGTTCCCGTACCCCAAGAATTGCACCAATCCAAAGTCACTCAATTGGCATATTCCAAGGCTAATCCGATCCTTAACCTCAACTCTGGAGCAACTCAAATCCCTAAGGTAGGCCTAGCTAACATTAACTACCCTTGAGTCGCCCTTTTATTCTTTTACTATTTATTTGTATCTTTAACGTAGTATAAACTACCATTGAAGTTACAGCACTATTAGGAAGGGACCTTTGCCTTCCTTGCCCTGGCAGTACGGGGACGGGGTAAAGGTGTACATGTTAGGGTACTCTGGCATGTCCT
Source organism: Neonectria neomacrospora (assembly GCA_013756995.1). Lineage (NCBI taxonomy): Eukaryota > Fungi > Ascomycota > Sordariomycetes > Hypocreales > Nectriaceae > Neonectria > Neonectria neomacrospora. Next base: position 10,729 of record JABSTB010001097.1, on the reverse strand, counting down.
TATCAATCCACACACTCCACTGAGGCGGGGTCAGCAGAATTGGGAGGTGATGGTTGGACATGGGCTGATATACCGACGGCTGCCGTGTCTCGCAGGAATCCAGGGGTCGCTCGAGTCGATGCTGTGGCGTCACATGACGTCGCGTCACCACAGCAACCCACATCGCCTCATGGAGCGCTTGGCGGCGGGATGGTGTAAACAGCCAATATTAGGCCAAATTCGTGGCACAACCCCGACTCGACTAAGCAACCTCAACACACCATTGCAAATGTCAACTCTGTTTGATCCCCGTCCTGCATAGCGAAACTCTCCACCAAGCCGCACCGGATCGACCCTCCTCACAATGGACCACAGCCCGAGCCTGCCTGGTTCTCCAGGCGGCCCCCTCCAAGCCGTAACGGCGGAACGCGTGAATCAGCAACGCGAATCCATCTTCGCCCACCTCCGCAGCGAGTCCCGCGGCGAATCCCGCGAGAGCTCGGTGCACGATAAGATCAGCCAGTTCAACACCCTCAGCCTCTCCATGCAGTCGAAGCAGCTCGAACGCAAGACGGCCGATGCCGCCCTGAAGCGGGCAATGCTCGGTCGGGAGGAAGCCGAGTCAGATATGAGGAGATACAAGGACGAGGTCAAGGTCCTACGGAAGGCCATCGAGGAAGGAAAAGACCGCGAGCGAAGAGTCGGCGAGCGTCTAGAGACTTTAATGGTGAGTTGTGCCTTGAGAGGTAATATGGCGGTCCAACATCCATGCTAATCAACCTACAGGAAAACTACGGACGCGCCAAAGAAACGCATGCACACACACAAGCCCTATGGGAAAAGGAGATCCGAAGGGCACGGAAAGAGACATTCAAGACGCAATCGTCTATCGTCAAGCTGCAGGAGGAGCTCAAGTCGGCCCGCGGCGCTTACAAGATGAACGACGAGAGTCTGAAACGCGAAAAGGAGAGGAGCAAAGTTCGCGAGCAGGAGGCGTTCACGGCGCGCTATCAGATCGTCGGCGTCCAAGAGCAGCTCGAGCAGGCCCTCGAGCGCATCAAGGTTGTGGAGCAGGAGCGCGACGCCTTCAAGACGGCTGCTCAGAACGAGGAGGTTGCACGCATCGCCGCCGAGGGGCGGATCCCTCTGCCGCCACCCGACAGCACCGACGACGAATTCGCGTCGCCCAAAAAGAGGAGGGAACCTCGAGTGTCGCTGTCTACCATGGACATTGTGTCTTCGGCGGCAAGCGAGGCGGAGATTGAGGAGCTGTCTATTCAACTGCAGTTCCAGCACCAACGAGCCGACCGAGCCCAGGAGATGGTCGAGTTCCTTCAACTCGAGTGCCAGCTCGGGTGCTGCCCGTGCGCCAAGTCCAAGTCTCCTCGTCGCCAGAAGCGTAGGAGCTCGTTCGGCCTGGAGGGCCCCCACGACAAGATGCCGAAGTTGGGCAACTCGGAGCACGAGGAACGTGCTGCGACTCCTCCCCGCATCGAGGAACCTGTGCTCGAAAAGGAGGATGAACCTCAGCAGGAGGCCCAGCATGAAGAGTCTCCCGAGCTCTTCATGCCAAGGTCAAAAAAGGAGCCTCGGCGGAGCACCATCTTCTGCCCCAAGGAGGGGATCTTCCGCACCGTCTCTGAGCAGGAGGCGGCAGACTTTGAGGCGCAAAACCGAGCCGAGGCGGAAACACAAGCCGAAGCGGAACAGGAGGCGAGCGAGGAGACCCAGCTTGAGACTGATGCCGACCGTACTATCGAGCCTGTTGGTCGCGAGGACGTCGAATCGCGGCCTCCGACACCCGATGACAGAGAGCGAGACCCTCGCATGTACGCGCGGACTCCTTCTGTGGAACCCCCTTCCTTTGCTCTTCTAGCCCAGGAACGGACTTCGCTTGCCTCGCTGCTCAACGCTCCCCACGGCGACTCTCAAGGGGAGATCCACGCGGCGTCTCTGGCGTCGATCCCCACCATGCCTGACGTAGCTCCCGCCGCCGACACCGATGCCGACGCCGCTTCGGACGACACCCGGCCCCACACCTCCGCCTCCTTCTACACCACCGTCACCACCACAACCTCAGTGCCACTTCACGATGGTGCTTCCCGTTCGGACTCGTCCTTTGCTGAGCGACTGCGCACGCCATCACATGGAAACGCAAGCTTCGACCTGTCCAATCCTGCCCTGACCCCGACTATGACTCGCGAGCAGGCTCTCGCCAAGATCCGCGAGCGTCGTGGCCGCGCCCGCTCCATGGCCCAGGGCACCATGACTCCCCGTCGAAGGATGGTCGAGGGCGTTGACCGCAGGGACATGAGCGCCCCGACAGGCACAGTCGCTGCCTCCAAGAAGCGGTGATGCTCTGCTATCAACGCCGCAGATAACGCCCTGGACATGACTTGACGAACCCCCTCTCGACACTGATCTCCCCCTTTCCCTTTCGCTTGGAGCACACAAAGAGATTGTGACTATTTTGTGGTTTAGGACAGCCGGAACTTTTCCTTGTGCTTTCTTGGTTGTTTTGCATCGCCTCGCGTTGTTTGGGCTCGGCGAAGGAGGCGCTTTTGTTTTTCGATTTCTTTGAAGCAGGCCGTTTGGTGCAAAAAAGCTCACCCAGACTTGGCTGGGAGGATGGCCTCCGTGCATCGCTGAGCGGTTGTTTGTTTGGTTTGGATTATGATGCATTTGATGTATGAAAGCTCGGGTTTTGTCTCTTGGGCCACGACGTAATGGTAGTGGTGGCCTTGTGTATAATTTCAGTTTTTTTTGGCAACCGTATGTATACACGGTAATTATATACATGAAGTCTACTAAGTGCCGTTGCAACACCCGAGGAACTGGTAATGTGTTCCTACGCCTGTTCTTACGTCGACGTAGCCCGCTGGGAATGAGAAATGCAATGGTATCGTATTCTTCCTATACACTATGTCCAAGACCTCCAACTCCTATGTAGTAACCTCTCAATCCATGCCCTGAACACCCCCAGCCGGCGCTACAAATGCTAACGAGACCCGGGCAGGGCATGTCAGCTCCCGAGGAATCCCCTTATCATGTTACGCCCCAGCTGAGAGCTGACAGCGTCCAGCTTGACGGCGACGAGGACACACTCGACGCCGCTCTTGCCGCCCTTGGAGCTCTGGATCCGTAGCCGCCACTGGCCCGTCATGACGGTCCACTCCTCGTCGCCGGCAACGATGCTGCCGTCGGTCCGTCGGCGCTTCCGCGGGTTCGCCACGGCCCCGCCGATGCTGCTGGCGGGCGACTCGACAGCCGAGGTCGGCACGGGCTGCTCCTCAACGTGCTCCTTGCCGTCGAGGACGATGGCGGAGTCCGGGTCGAGGACGACGCGGACGAGGTCCTCGCTGAGCGGGGTGTTGCCCGGCGTTGGAGGCTGAGAGCCGGCGCCGCCCGAGGCCATGAGGAGGCCGAGAGGCTGGGTGGTAGGGGGCAGGTTGAGCTTGGTCGCAATGACCTCGAAGAGCTTTGCCACGCGGGCCTTGGTGTCCTTGAAGAACTCAGCCCTGGGTACGCCGCCGATGAAGTGGATCTTGGTGGTCTCGCCGCCGATCTCCAGCACTAGCTCGGCCGGCTTCTCGTCAACATACGGCCGCGAATACTGCACCCAGCCGGACCCGGGCTCCGGGCCCTCGAGCAGGACGCTGATGCCGCTCTTCTGCACGTTCTCGAGGCGCAGCACGATCTCCTCGCGCCGCCGCGCCTGGTTGTAGCTGATGGTGTGGGGGATCAGGCGCTGCTCGATGCCCTTGAAGTGGAAGTAGCGGGCGTCGCGCAGCAGCTCCTGGCGGTGGATCTCGTCGCGGATATGGACCGGGTAGCCGCGCAGCAGACTCAGCAGCTCCGCGAAGGTGTCGGCGCTGCGGTTGGGCACCGACGGCGGGAGGATCGACGGCGGCCGGATGAGGCCCTCGCGCTCGAGCCCGGGGAAGAGGTCGTCCGGGCGGGTGAAGAAGACGGCGAAGCCGAGGGAGAAGTAGTTGGGCGAGTTGCCCGGGTCGGTGAAGATGTCGCGGGGGATCTGGAACTCGCGGTGGCCGATGGAGATGAAGATGCTCTCCTCGTAGAGCTGCGAGATTAGCTTGGGCACTGCGTCGTGCTCTGGTTAGCGGCAAGCCAATTGGAGGGGGAAGACACATGGCGGGAGGCGACTCACGGCTGTAGAACTGCGCATCGGAGAACAATCGCACAAAGTGCGTGCCGTCGCGAGGAGACACATGGTAGCCCTGCAGATGCAGCGAGATGTCGCGGAAGATGACGGGGTCGCGGTCGATGTACAGCGTGCGCACCGAGGCGCCAACATCGTCACCGTTCTCGGCGGCGGCGCGGAGCTGGCAAAGGAAGTATTGCGAGAAGTAGGACGGCGCTGCGGAAGAGGGAGGAGGAGAAGTCAGCGGAGGCGGCGCATTGCGGGTTGCGTTTGCCGGCGCAGGCACGCGTGGGCAGCTAGTTGAGGACCGAGGTACGCACCGTCAGAGGACAGAGATGCGCCCGAGAGCTTGAACAGCTCGCTGCCGATCTGGATGGGGAAGACGCGCTCGTGCGGGAGGATGTGCGGGATCCTGGCGACGTTGGACTCGGAGAGCGGCTCGACGGACGGGCCGACGGACGGCGCGCCGGCCTCGGAGGAGGCCACGGACTCCATCGCGGGACTCGAATTGGAAGGAACTGGAGAGAGCGAGCAGGCAATGAGGAACTCAGAAGAGGCGCTGTTGGTTTGATTCTATCACGTCCGCACCTGGCTGCGGTTGCGCGGAGACGCCATTCTCGGTGCTGTCCGTAACGTGAGATAGGACCATCAGCTACCCTGGCCGGGAGACTTTATAGCGGCCTGTAGCGGGTTTCGGGTTGGAGGGTCCAGGCTAAATGCAGCGGGCGGCGGGCCCGCCACACTTCTTCAACGCCGTGGCTAGTGACCCGACGGAATGCTTCTAGACGAAGCCTGCATATATTATCCGAATCAGCCACTCGATGGATGTCCTCGACGTCGCGTAAGTGGGCAGTCAACTAGTCTACGGGTTAGGCATCTTTGCTCTGAGCCACACGCAAACATTGTCATATCGTGTGATATTCATTCTCATCCTGTCTAGACAACGCCTCCAGTCCAAAGTCTTCCCAGGACTACATCAAACGTTTTCCCTCACAAGAGTCTAGATACATCTCCTGTACCCTCTTAAAGCTAGGCTGTGTCTTCATTGGTATTTCCCACGGGCTCTCGGCTGGTGTTTGACCCTCCCGCTATCATCAACGAAGTCCGAACTAGGGCTTCTCTCGGACGCCATGCCGTGACCTCCCAACCCACTCCTCGTTCTTTGTCACCGAACAATTGGCTGTATTTTCCCTTCCCTGAACTCGGCCGCACGCCGAACCTTTACCGGCTCATCAACTCGACGCCGCCTCGAACAATTCCCACAACCGCTCCAGTCTGGATCGTCTCGCTGGCTCCACTGGCAACTCTATGCTCAATGTCCGCCAATCCATCCAGCCAGGTGATCATCACCTCGGAGCTCACCTCCAGCTTGGTCAGCTCCTCCGACAACGCCGTGATGATGTCTGCCAGGGCCAGGCCTTGCGACACCTTGAGTGCCGTGATGGTGTTCAGGCAGCTCGTGACGTCGGATGTGTTGAGCAGCGTCGACACGATCGACTTGATGGCGTCGGGCGGAGGCGCGGCGATGCACGTGTAGATGGTTTCCGTCGTGATGGCATCTCGCTTGATCTCGTTCTCGGGGACCTTGGGGGCATTCTTCAGTCGTAGGGGGGTGCCTGGTTTTTTGTTAGATAGGTGGTAAGCAGCCGTCGTCATCTGTAGACTCACTCGATGCGTGGCATGCCTGTAGCACGTTCAGGGCCCTTCGCATGTCGCCCTTGCTCAGTTTAACCAGCGCATCCACGGCCTCCCCGCCAATGTTGACCTTCTCCTCGTCAACGACCTTGTCCACCAAAACACGGATATCACACTCTTTGAGCGGGCTGAACCGGAACCGCGTGCAACGGCTCAGCAGCGCGGGGCTCAGCTTGTGCGCGTAGTTGGCGATGATGCAGAAGCGCGTGTTGGCGGTGTACTTCTCCATGACACGGCGCAGAGCCATTTGGGCCGTGCTCGTCATGGCATCGGCCTCGTCAAGCACAATAAGCTTGTAGCCCGCCATATTGCCCGATTTGCCTGTGGGGCCGCCCATGGAGAAGATCTGCTTGGTGCTCGCGAACGTCTTGATCTGCTCGCGCACCACGTCGATGCCGCGATCGTCCGAGGCATTGAGCTCGAGCACCATCTGGCGCATGTTGGCGGCGCCGTAGATGCGTCGGGCGAGGGCGAGGATAGTCGATGTCTTGCCAGTGCCCGGGGGCCCGTAGAGGAGAAGATGGGGGAGACGGTTCGTGTCGATGAACTTGTTAATGGTGGCGAGGATATCTTGGTGGCCCGATACGTCGTCGAGGGTGTGTGGCCGGTACTTTTCGATCCTGAGAGCAAGTCAGCGACGGCATATGAGCGGCGATATCTCTTCATGTCCATACCAAGGCAGGCTGTCTTCTGCCTCGACAGGCAGGTTGGCGGCACTCCGCTTGCCCTTGGTCGCCGACGCGGAAAATACGATGTCCTTGGAGGGGCCAGGGCCATCGACGTCCATCTCGTCCTCAAAGTCCGACATGATGGCTTCTGCAATACCCTTGGCAGTCAAACCGGCGTGAAGAGTGTTGCGTGTTTTTTTTTTGGGTGTGTTTGGGCGGTGCAGTGCGTTGTCAATTGCTAAGAACTGATGTGAGGTCATGGGCGTGGTTGGAGACGCGCCTGTGACCGCGTCTGAGCGTGTCGGTCAATTAAAGTCCCTGCTTGGCCGCTGTCCAATCACTCCAGGAGCTCATGTCGTAGCCTGGTTGCTCGACAACCACCATCATCACTAAGATCTCAGAAACAACCACAGGCATCACATTAAAATTAAAATTAAAAGGGACGGTTCATATGAATTATGACAAAAAGAGTAATCCAGGTTCTTCATTCTCCATAAGAACAATAGACACGATACATTATGTCCTGCAAGACCAACCTCACAACCATAGTTCGTAACACTTGGTACAACCATACAGCCATGTCGTTAAGGTCACTCTCATCCAAACCGCCACCAAATGCAAACGTAACGCCTATCATCACACCCTATATGTGCATTAAGAAGATTGTCTAACGGCATTATGTCTATGAGACGGCAAGAACTGAAAAATGGTACAGTGCCGTCTCATCTCATCGCATTTCGTCTCATTTCCTTTCCAGTTGAAGATGATTCGTGCCCAAGCCCACGAGCTCAAACAAGATCGGGATAATGGCCACAGCGAACCACGCAATTCCTGCACACAGTTAGTATCAAGAAATGACCCTCAGAGGCAAATCGGGTTCTCACCAGTATAGATGACGAGCTTCGTCACCACCTCCACGTCGTACCGGACACGAGGTTTCACCAGCTGGGAGAACATCTCCTTCTCGCCAAGCCCGTCTTCCTCTCCGGTCACGAAAATCTCGATATGATCATCTTCTGCCACTGGCGATGCGGTGATCTCGCCATTACCCATCATCTTCTCATAGTCGCCTACGCGAGGCGGCTGGGATCCAGAGGTCTGGGCGCCCTTGCCAGAATGATCTTCATGGGCGATCTGCGTCTCAAGATTGCTCGATATACTCTTCAAGCTATGGTTGCTACCAACGCTTTCGCGTCGTCTGCGCTCACGGTACGCCAACGTCTCGTATGCATCTGCAGCGCTCTGGGGGCCAATCGACACTGATCGACCTCGAGTGGTAGGGTACCGAATACTCTCGACCATGCGAGGGAAATCCGAGGCTGTGGGAAAGAGCGTGTCCAAGCGAGATCCGGGCGGGACAGACTTATACTTGCTGGCAGGGGTAAAGAATCGACGAGGCATGTTCACGCCGACCTGCTCGAAGATGCGGAAAAGATGAGGGAGGAATTTAAGCAGCAGGGGCTTCATCGTCTCACGCCATGCAAAGATGACGAGAACGCCAAACACGATCCTCACCGCGTTGGTGGTAAAGTCCAAGCTCGTAATATCGATGGGGCTTCCACCATGGGCGTGCGTCTCCCAGGGATCCAGGGAGATCTTTCCATACGTCCAAGTACCAAATTCAAGGCCAATTACAACTCCAGCAAAGGCCACGCTGTCGTCGTAGCAAGGGCAATCATCGGCAGGCTCTGGGTGGATGCGCACAAGAACCAAGATGATGAGACCAGCCACGAGTGGCGCGACCCAGGAGCTTTCATGCATATGTTGATCCAGTGGGGGACCCCAGTAGAACTCAATCCAAGAGATACCGGCTCCCATGATGGAGCCAACAATGACGTCGAGGAAGCCATGCATGCCGCAGTAGAGGCGGCCGAAGATAATGGAGATGGCGTAGAAGTAGGACAGAAACTCGAGGGCTAGCTGTGTAGTTGCCGGGAGAGTATTTTCGGGATCGCGCAGGTGAAGGAGCGCATATACGGCAACGGAAACGGCGTTGGCACTATGGGTCGACGGAAACCCGTACTCGAGAGCAGCAGAGCCAGACATGGTGATACGTTGGAGAGGCGGGGAGAGAGGGCGGGGGAGCGAGTAGAAGTCCTTGATGAAACCGGTCCAGAAGACGCCGAGCGCGAGGATGTGAACAAGTCTAGAGAAAGAATAATCAGCGCATCGTCCTGAGTCAGTTCACGCCCAATGGTGGGCAGGGTGAAAGGAGAGGCGCGGTGAAGCGCATCGCGTCGCATCGCATCGCAAGTTCCATAGAGATGGAGAACACTTACCCCTTGCCGAAGGCGGCGTGTCCGCACCAGAAGCATATAGGCAGACCGATCATGAAGAAGGTGTGAGTTCCCATGTTGGCGGTGATAGCAAAGTAACTATCGAGGGCGGGGGTTCGCAACATGTCCTGCATCCAAGCAAGGTAGGGCGTTTCCCATCGGATTAGGGGCAGCAACTGCTGGCGCAACGAGTATCGCCATTTGGGCAGAGCGCGCTTGTCTGCGAGGCGGGGCGAGGCATGGTATCAGCAAATGGGAATTTGGCTGGAGGAGAGACCGGGGAGAGATTGGGAGAGACTGGGAGAAAATGGCGAGGAACGGATGCTCACAGTGATCGAGACTCCTCAATCCAGCGTCAGGTGTCACTTCGTCATCCTTGGGCGCAACGGCGGCGAGTGGGAGAGTGGCCGTAGCCGTGGCCGTGCCACTGGCGGCGAATTGCTGGGCATCGCCGCGCGGGTCGCTCATGGTGAATGAGCGGGGAGCGACGCGAAGGAGGATGACGAGGGAAGCGAGGAGTCGGGCGTCAATGGCAAAAGAAGAGAAGAAGAAACGCGGGCACCCGTCAATCTCGACGAGGGAACATTGAAGTTTCAGGAGCACGTGGGGGGAGAGGGCGGACGGAGGATGCCCTAGAGGCTGACGGGATGCGGATAGGTGAGTTGGCCGCGACGGCAACTGCGGGTGGAACTAGGCGCGCGAACGGGGGAAAGGGCGACGGCGTCCGGAGAAGGTTGCCAGGTTCCCAGGCACGGAGGACGGAGGTTAAACCTAAATTTTGCGGTGGTTTCTTCGCTCCCCCGACACAGTTTGGAAGTTACAACTGGCACTGCCAAGCACCGCCTGCCTACGTAGGTGTTTTCGTACCCAGGTCAGCACTACTACGTTAGCACTGCCTTCTGCCACGCAAACCAACCTCATGTCGAACAAATGACACCCAGGTATCAGCCCCGACGCCGGTGCCTAGGTAATCAAGAGGACATAGACAGCCAACAACCAGACAAACTACTGGGCTTACTGGCTTGCCTTCTCCAGTCAAGGCGGGAACGGACTTTACTGATCAAGCGACCTGTCCGTTCGGCGGCCCGAGGGCCGCTCCAACGTCTTCCGCGTATTCCATTCGCTCTGGTCTAACAAAAGCAGGCCACTTGCAGGCCAGGCAGGTCCAGAACTAGGTTGCTGACGGAAGGGTCCAATCAGTCCCCAAGCACTACGCACTTCGTACGCGGGTCCTATCATATCAGCGTCGACTCTCGGACTCTCCTCGAGAGAGGCAGCCCGTGGTCCGAGTCCAGGGGTTCAGACTTCTGTGACGAGGTCCTCCTCCGTCAGCAAGCAAGTGCCCGGGATAATAAGCTACCTGTGGAGTCCACTGACCCAGGTCCAGCTGGCGTTTGGCGAGCGGGCAAACCCTGGCGATCCAAGATGTCATGTTGTGTTGACCCATGGGGCCGCCCCTTGGAAGCTGGAGGCTTGGCAAGGGTTTTTCGGTTTTCTCCAAATTGAGGCACGCTTTAATCCAAATGACCAGACCACAATGACATGCACCCAGACGGATTGCGGCATATATGTAAGGATGCCGACCCTAGGCCTAGGATGCCCGTACCTTGCAAACTTAATGCCTGGCCATGTTGGCGATATCAAGGCACCTGTCCAGGCCTCATAGATCCCTCCCGCGGGTCGCTAAACGTCGCGACGCAGGTACCCAGCTTTTAGGGCAGCTGGTGGGCTCCAGCGGGAGATCCCCCACTAATAAGGCTTGCTAGCGAAGCAGCCACTCGCAGTCCCCTACCTCGTTGCCTCGGTACGGCTTGCTGAGTGTGTTCGTAGTCTACAAGTCATAGTCTAGAAGTGGAAAACACCATCGCAAAGATCAGTTCACTCCATCTCAACCAGCCCTGTCGATTTGGTCATCACCACTCCCATTCTCTGCCCTATCTCCCTATCTC
>JABSTB010001096.1:0-59313 GCA_013756995.1 Neonectria neomacrospora | reverse complement strand
GGGTTGAATTAGATAGATTTGCTTCTAGCAGAAGGCTTGGTTCTTTACGGCGTCGCATCGCCCAAACGTGAATCTTCCCGCCCCAGCGGACCAGCCATACCGCCACAACGAAAGAACCAGCTCGCAGGCTAGCCCTCCCAGCATCCTCACCCGCCAAGTGGAGGGTGGTCGCTTTAGTACGGAGTAGGGCCATCAAATCTCGCTGGGCAAGGTTTCTCCCCCTGGACGTGACCTGAGGCGTGCGGAACGGTGGCTGGAGGGGCTTGCACGGTGAAAGCCTGAAGGGGGACCCTGGACATGGCCGTAGGCGTGGATGTGACCTGGAAGCGGTCATGGAAGGTCTCCTGGCGGCCGTGCTGAGACGTGTTGGGGAACTTGACACCTGGGCACCTGGTCATCCGATCCATGTCGCCATTGGCCCGGGTGCCGTGATGATGATGATGATGGATGGTTTGCAGATGACGAGGGGCCTGGCTGCTACTCTGTAGCTGCTATGAGCGCACCCTCGGGCCCTCGCAGTAGAGGGGGCGGCCGTTCGTGGTGCGCGCGTCCGGTGAAATGTCCAGGGCCGAGCAACGTGGGAAGCTCGACGGTTAGCACGAATATGTGCCCCGACTACCATGTATGGTGCTACTGCGAGAGTCGATACGAAAGAGCCGGCGCTGTGGTCGAGGCTGAGGCGATCTCTCCCATGGATATCTGTCGTCCAATCGCATGGTGTTGGCGTCAACGCAAACCGCGCCGTCAAGACGGAGCCGCAACCCTCGAAAAGCGTCCCATAGTCTACCGCAACAGTAGATGACGGCTCACCCGATGCTTTCCTTCCGCCTCGTGTTGCTGCAGAACCAAACAACGGATGACACTGCAAAACGAAACGAAGGGGGAGGGGAAGGAATGCGCACGAGCAGGACGCCCCGGGCACAAAGACGGACTGTTGGTTTCACGTACGTATTTCTGCGCCAGAGCCCACATTTTTCAGCTCCTCATCGCCTTCTTTCCACGTTTCCAAGGCTCTTCCATTTATTCTGGAGACGTCCATGCAGAGAATCGGTCTGATACTCGGGGCCCTCGGTGAGCCGTGCGTCCTTGCGCGGCACGGCACGTCCGTCCTGTCTGCTCAGCCTCGCGGCCGATTTACATACTAGGAGCTGGCGCGGAGAAGGGTTGTTTCTGAGGCAGCGGAGGAGAGAATAGTCGGGACGGGCCAGGCCTAAGGCAAATCGAATACTACGTAGGTAGGGTGGTGCATCGATGTGTCCCGTCGTCAGAAACCGCCGCCCAATCTATCTGATTCGTAGTCTGCGCACTGCTGGGTCCCAGCGTTCGTCCATCTTCCCCGGATTCGGTCGTGTCGGCAATGTCTTAGTACGGAGATGCGTGTGTAGATGCAGATGAGTGTTTCGGGCGGTTCTTGCGGTGGCTGGCTTGCTTCATCTTTCATCCTGCATGCTGCAGTCTTGTCCCCTCTGATCTTCACCCGCATCCGCCAAGTTACCTGGTCCCCAGTCCCTGACTCTCTTTCTCCCTCTCTCTCCTATCCAAGACAACGGGGACTGAACACTTCGATCCATCTCGGAGCCTACATGTTCCGCAGCTTGTGAGCGGATGGCTCTAGCACCATTTGCCGTGAATTGGCCAACCATACGTGCGTACCTACGCTCTCCTTTGACTTCGCCCCTGGTTCAAAGCCACGAGGCAGCACAATCGCGCCAGCGCCAAAGAACGCCATCGGCCAGATATAGCTTCGACATCTGAACAGCTAGGCCCCCATTGCAGCGGGCTCCTCTGCTACCTAATCAGCGTTGCGCGGAGACGTCCCGTCCCAGGAGCACGAAGTCGCCAGCTCCCTAACCAAAACCACCCACAATTACATGGCTGCTGTCCACTTCGACCAAATGGCGCCAGCTTGCCCCATGTGAGGCGGGCACACTTCCTTCGTAAACCCAACCCTCTCGAGCCCCGGTCCAGGGCGCATGACTCGCTTGTTGGACGCGGACCCCCTTGCGGGCTTACTCACCTCACAGACATGCGCCGGAAATTTCCTAGCGGTGACGGCGGTCCCACAGCCCATTGACTACGTAGTACGAGCCTCATCTCAGCAGGGCTGGGCTCGTGAGATTGGATCGCCAGTGAAGCGACTGGCATGACTCTCGTTTCCAGGGACTTGGTGCCCCATTCCGGGGCTTTGATGATTCTCTGGGATAGAAGAAAAAGCTCCGGTCAGTTTGTAACCCAGCCTTGCCATGCGCTCTACCCATTAGACGACCACCTTCACCGACCACTGGGTAGATCCCCCCAGAGTCTCAGTTGGAACATGGCTTTGCATCGCTAGGCCTAGAGGCTAGCACAACCCTTGGCTGGCCCTGGGCGACGGATAATCTACAATGGTAATGCGCATCCATGCCCTTGGCCATTTGAATTGACCACACCCCAAGCTTGCTAACCTGACCATACACAGACTTTCCGTACTACTTGCTAGAAGCCAATAGTCTCGCTCGCGTACTACGGTACCTGGTGCCTGAACTGCCAATGCAACGTAAAAGCGCAGCAACAATGGCAGAAAGGTCCCGATACATCGGAAATGATAAATGACTCGGCAGCTGATTCCCTCGTATGATGGACTTCGCCAGAAGACATTAGCTCAACGGAAGTCCAACGTATTCATTCGTTCCCCCGCATATCCATCTGAAATATTGGCCCCCAAACAATCCCCGAACTCACGTTGGTCGTAGCAGCACGTCATTGTCCGTGTCACGTCAATTGCCGGACTTTCTGCGACAAAGACGCCAGAAGAAAAAGCAATTATAGACAGCTCAGCCACGGTCCACAGTTGTGCAGCAAACGCGGCCAGAAGCAATTACAAGCCCCGTCCTGATCCAGCAACCAAATGGACCCAATGCGGGTTGAGGTTAGTTAGCCCGTCTGAGACACATCAGACGAAACCCAAAGCCAAGAGCAGCATGCAATTTGCCAAGTTTCCCATGTAAGATCTACCACGTAGTTCCAGTCCGTAGTAAGGTTGTGATGTTGCATGATCGACGGATCGCCAACTACTCCAAGACATTAACATAAGATCCATCTAGTTCGTTCATGATCCCCAACGCTTGCTGCTCGACGCTTGTCTCAATGATCTTCAGCCTCGTTTCCTTTTGGCTGTCTGCAATCTGCAAAGCAAAGGACTTTTCGACTGGTCACAAAGCCAGCAACCTTTAGCCCATCTCCAATGCCGTGGAATGCAACGTCGGCAATGCATGAAAGAATCCAGGCATTCAACACTTCCTTTTTCTACCACCCAACCTTTATGAAGATTCTTCTTCCGCAAGGGTTAGAAACCCCCAAAAGTAAAAACTACACGAGCAAATGTCCTTCTTTCCCGGCCTGCATTGACACCCAATGAGCCCATGCTGCAAAGTAACCGGATCCCAATGGTGTTTGCTGCGGAAAATAAGACCAGCTGATTATCCACTCCCGAGAGAGTGTGTTTTGCGCGCATTTCTTCGACATCGTGCCACTTCTTCCCGCACCTGTTTCTTTCTCTGTCCGGCGGTTTCCGCTCTGCAATGCAAACCCTTTTCCTTTAATCTTCATTGTCGTGAGGGCGGAGGCTACCCCCTGCCAAGTCAAGCGTTTGTCGATAGAGGCATCGTCCCATGATTCCCGTCCCGTGCCAAGCACAAAACGACTCGACTTGTTTGCTCTTCCCGCGATCCTCTTTGTCGCATTCTGCAATCGCGGGACGACGCTTATCTCTCTCTTGGTACGCCTAAGATGGCGTTCGGATCGGGGTGCCCACGCCCATGGCTCCTCCCATCCGACCTCCCGGGTTTGAGTTCCCTTGTTTCGAGATGCCCTGCAGCAGTCTATTTCGAGTTCACCTCGCCCATCGAGGGGGCCATGAATTTGTAGTGGGATGAAGCCCCTGACTTTGTCCACAAATCAGGGAATATGATTACGTTGTACTACTAACCCTGGAATCTCGATTGCTGTTCTTGGTCGTCTCTGATTGGTGCTGTTCTAGGCTCAGACATTGCTGTGAAGACTCATGTTAGTTCATCAAAGACCTTGATGCTGATCTGCTATCGTTTAGCATTTCGGCCACAATCATCATACAAGTATTAAGCATTCAGAGCTTAGAAACTCTCATCGAGCAACGTGGGCATGTTGTGCTACCAGCTTGACATCTCTGTTTCCAATCTCGGCCGCGTTGATTTGATAATTGTTCCAGAATTGGATGGCAATCTAACTTGCAGTAGTTCATCAAGGCTGTTCTAGTACCGTCAAGTCATGTTGTTAGCCATCATTACGCCGATGTTGGGTATCAACCACCGGGTCGACTTACATTTGGCTTCTATGAAAGGCCCGAGCCAACGGCCTCCCTTATCATTTCCATGTCAACATTATTAGGCACATTGCGTGAAGTTTCAACTTGATAAACAGAGTTTGTTATGAGATTTGCTAGCCTAAGGTATACAGAACATATCTACTAATCCTGCCAGGCACAGCATTGATCTTGCCGAATAGATTATAAATTACCACATCTTCTCCCAGGTGCGCCTCCAGAAGGACATGCCAGCGAGCTCCCGCTGCCAGTTCTCCTCGATGCCGCCCTCCTCCCAGTGCTTGCACTCCTCGTCGACCTCCTTCTTGCCGCTGATCAGGTCAGCCGTGGCAGCGTCGGCCATCTTGGTCTTCTTGAAGAACTTCCAGAAGAAGAAGAGGATGGCGGTGTAGGGTAGGCAGAAGTAGGCGGTGATGAAGCTCTGCACAGTGAAAGGCTTGAAGGCGTCGAAGCCGACGAACAGCAGCGCAAGGCAGCCCAGGAGCAGGCCAAGGTAGGCGGAGTAGGGGGTGAATGGCGCGGTGTAGTGGAGCGAGGCCGTGTTGAGACCTTGGGCCATGCGGGCGCGGTACCAGCCGAGGAAGACGAGCAGCATCATGGTGTAGGTGGCGATGAGGCCAGTGGTGGTCAGGTCGACGAACCAGTAAAAGACGGTGACGGAGTTCTCGGACGCGACGAGGAAGGTGACGCAGGTGATAACGCTGACGCAGCCGACGGCGTAGATGGGAACACCAGCCTTGGTACACTTCTGCAAGAACGCGGGGGCTTGGCCATCTCGGGCAAGACCGTAGAGGGTTCGGGACGCGGCGTAAAGGTAGGCGTTTCCGCATGAAAGACCGGAAGTGAGGATGAGAAAGTTGATGACGTGAGGGAGGCCAGAGATGCCGAGGTTCTCAATGCCAATGACCCAGGGGGAGGCAGCGGCACCAGCGGCACCGTCGGTGAGGGCGCCGAGCAGGCGCTCGTCGTCAGAGCTGCAGATGATGCCAACGGCCAGGACACCGAAGACGTAGAAACCGATGAGACGGTAGAAGATGAGCTTGGCGACGCGGGGAATGGTTCGGCGAGGGTTCTGGATCTCACCCGAGGCGAGGGAGATCATGTCGGGACCAGCAATGGTGAAACCGGCATAGAGGACAACCTTCCACCAACCGGCAAGACGACCAGCATCACCAGAGCCGTGGTATTCGCGCATGGCCCTGCCGTCACCCCAGTATCGGAATCCATAGGCGTCCTTCTTGGGGTTGCCACCACACATGGTGATGAGGGTGATGAAGAGGAGACCGAACAGGAGCAGGACCTTGAGCGAGGCCATGACGAACTCGGATTCACCATACCACCTAAAGAGGGAACTGGTTAGAAACGAAGCTCCGTTGAGAGGCCGAGGCCTAGATTCAACAAGAGAATGGGATGACTTACTTGACAGCAACGACGTTGAGCGTGATGCAGATGAACATGGCCATGACAATCCAAGCTGCAGGGTTGATATCGGGAACCCAGTACTGCATCAGAGTTGCGACAGCGCTGTATTCGACACAGACAAGCATGACACCGGCGTAGAAATATGTCCAACCCATGGAGAAACCAAGGGCGGGGTCGACAAAACGGGAAGCGAGCTCGAAGATGGAACCACGGATAGGCAGGTAGGAGCACATCTCGGCGACACACAAGTTGCAAGGCCAGACGAAGAAGACACCCCAGATGAGGTAACCGAGGACGACAGAGAGAGGACCGGCCTTGTTGAGGACACCACCGATACCGACGAAGAGACCGGTTCCGATGGAGCCACCGATGGCCATGAGCTGAACGTGACGAGGCGACAGACCGCGCTGAGTCTGGCCGTACTTGGCCTCGACGGCGCTGCTGTCGATGAGCACGCCGGGGGCGGTGTCGGACTGCTCAGGGACATCGCCGCCCTTGTATTCGGGGTCAGATGGGACACCCATGATTGCAAGAGAGCGTGAATGAAGGTGGAGAAGATCCTCTAGAGAAGCAAGTCTTGAGAGACTGAAGAGGTGGGAGTGAGGTGGGAGTGAAACACCAGCTTGGTCATGACATCTTGAAGAGAGGTGGGAGGAGGAGCCTTCTTAAACAAAAGTTGTAAGTTGGACCTGACAGCTTCGAACCCTAGGAACAAACCAAGGCTCCATATCCCAGAACCCAGAACCCAGAACTCTCACAACCCACCCAGAGCCCAAAGGCAACCCGCCTGCAGCAGCACTCATGACAACCGGGCCGGTCTTCTAGAAGGTCAGCCTGGTCATGACGCGCCAACATGAACCAGGCATCGGGGTCGCCATCAAGCTGGGGGAGATGGATGAGGGTCACACTCCGCAGGGGAGGTGGCAAAGGCCCCCACCGCGGCAACGATGCTCGAGACGGTGTGGTGCGATGATAAGCCATGCGTATGCATGCTACACACTTTGTACGCAATGGCCCGTACAACACTGGTTGACGGGGACAGTGCTCGAGTGCCAAGACGACGAGGCCCTCTAGAACTGGCAGCAAGCGCGGTGTTGCTCTTGGGATGGGAGCTTCCCCAGGACAGACCCGGGCCGGTCCTCAAGGAGGATGGCAAGTAGCCTGGGCCCTAGAGCAAGTACTCTTCGGATGTGGGGGAATGCGAGACATGACTCGGCTGGTCGGGTAGTGGGCTGGGCTGGGGCTGGGCTGTCTTGGAAAAGGCTTGTAGGAAAGGGAGAAAAGCGAAGGGATTTTGCCAAGACTCGATGGTGATGTGCAGCATCAGTGGCTTGCGGGCTAAAAGGTGTAAGAGTGAGAGTATGAGTAAGGTTGCCAGGGGCCGGCGGGCAACCAAAAGCCCCAAGTGCGAGTGGGGTTCCTCTCACGGGGTCACGGGGACGCGGTTGGTGGGTTGGTCCTGGTCGGATGGCGTGTGCTCTGCTGTGTGCGGTGGTGGAACTGGTGCAAGTTTGGTGATGAGCGAGCCAGTCTAAGCCTCTACGGTGTTTTGGAGATAGCGGCGATGGAAGCTAAAAGGTAACCTTACGCTGTTAGCCTTGCCGGGTAGGGGCCCCGGCATCCACTGCCTGGCTCTCATTCTTTGTTCCTTGGCCCATGGAGAGGCAAGCAGAGTCTGCATGTTCCTCGACGAACGACTTTGGGCATGGCGGGATCGAGCAAGGAAACTTGAATCACGGTGCAGAGTATCCGTGGCACAACAGCAGTAACTATGCTGCGGCTAAGGAAAAGCGGCACAGCAAAACGAGTCTATAACCTAGGCACTTGTCGATCTTGCCCCTCAAATCCTGCACTTCTCTCTCTCCCTCTCTCTCCATGTCTATCCTATCCATAGACTACCTAGTCGTAGAGATCCTGGAGACCGCCACATGACCCCTCCCTCCCTCGCTTCGACACCTGACGCTTCCTCCTCGTCAGGTCCAGATCCTCCGTTCCCTGCGGGTTGCTGACCTTCTGCTGGGAGCTGAGAGTCTGCCAAGACACCAACGAGCGCCCAACGGAAGCGCTGTTCCTACTGCTAGATCGGAGAATGTGGGTTCTCCCCAGGCCGCCGAGTAATGGCCAGTAGTCAGCCCTCTGAGATAAGTCGCCAATATCAGCGATACAGCGATCCCACTCTCGCCGGCTGTTAGTGGAGACCTCTGCAGTCTCCAGTCTTCCAAACCCACTGCCCGGCTCCATACTCTTCCAAGGGCAGAGTCCCTCAAACTGGGCACTGACTATCCCGGCGCCCCTACTGGACCTAGGGGAGATTCACCCCCGGCGAGTGCCCCCAAAAAAATCCGGGACGGGACTTTTACCTTAATACGTGATTGGGGTCCGCCGGCGGCCCCTCCAAATCACTGATAGGCAGTTTACTCGGGGCGAGTGTTGGGTGGGTGGTTGCGCGTGGGCCACTCCAACGGTGACGAAACCCCCGGCGGCGAGATACTGTAGATCAGATCAGAAGGCAAAAAAGACGAGCGAACGAACGAACGCTGCTGCTTTCTGAGTTATGCAAAGGATCCAGCAGCCAAGAAGCATGGGAGCAAGGGTGCGCCGGCGGGAATGCCGTTCGCGGCGCACATTTGGACTCCGAACCGCGCACCGCAACCGCATCTGCGACGACGCAACCGCAATCGCAACCGCAGTCGCAACCGCACCATAAATCATGCCAGGCCCATGTCCATTCCGTGTCTCCGAAAAAGCCTCTTCGTGTTTGCGCTGGATTTGGTTCATTCGGGAAGCGGGACAGGACACAGCAAGCAAGCGCGGCGATGGCTAACAAGCCGCTGTGGGAACAACAGGGGATATCATCTCTTGAGGCCCAATAGATCGGCCTATGAGATTGAGAGGATCCCGAATGGCTGTCTGGAGAGTATGTACGTACGTAACCCCAATGTCGACTCCATTCCACCCTCTGTGCTCCGTACGGGGAGCCGACGAACCATCTGCTCGAGCGCTGCTCTGAGGCATCTGTGCTGCTTTTGGTGGAGGACAGCCGGGCTCGACCGTTCTTCAGCTGTCGCTTACGCCGAAAGTTGGGCCACGAGGATGGCCCGCTGTGGGGAGAAGAAGGACGAAACAGACTGGAGGTTGGTTGGTTGGGTGCTTCCAGCCGCAAGACACGAGCCACAAGCAAAAGAAGCGTAAGTTCAAGCGTACAAACGTCCGAGGCGGAAGAGGAGAAATGCGGGGAAAACGTGCGCCTCTCTCGCCTCCAATTATTTGCTTTTTTCCCGCAGCTTTGGTGGCCAATCTGCTCCGTTTGCGGCTTGCAGTCCGATGCACCGCATGGTTTTGGGACCGTCGGTAGGTAGGCAAGCAGGCAAGCAGGCAAGCAGGCAAAGGTTGTCATGGCCATTACGAATGGCCCTCGGTCTGTTGCCGTTTACCATTGCCCATTGCCAGGGAACAGGGTTGCAGCGAGATAGACTCCCCTGTGACAAGCTGCGGCAGGGGGCGTTCCACTCATTGCCTATCTCCAATCCATGCCCTGCTCCATCGCTCGGCACAGGCCTGGCACAATGGTGCGTGCTGGTAAGCTGCACAACTCTCCACCGTCCTCCAGCGCCCTCCAGCCCGTTCCTTATCTCGCCCTCCCACTTGCTCCCTATCGACCGCCCTTTCCCCAACTCCGATACCGCGAAGTTGGAGTAGGAGTACACGCACGCACACCAAGCGCAAAAGCAAGCCCGATGTACCCCTACCCCTCACGAACCTGTTCGGCGGCAATGCGCCCCAAGGGCTTCTCGCGCTCTTCACCTTGGCCTTCACCTCAGCCTTCACCTTGGCGAATCACAGCCCTTCGCCATCTGAGATCTCTCCCAAGACTTCCTGTCTCCCCCAGATCTCCGCATCTTTATTCGGGCCCCAAGATTTCTCCAGAGTCTCCAGAGTATTACCTCTTGTCAAGCTCGAGCTCGCGGGGCCCCAGGAATTGCTCCTCCATGAAAGGCACCGTCAGACGCGCCAAAACGTAATAGATACTACGTCTGCCTGCACACGTACCATTCAAAGACCACAAAAATGTGACGAGACCGTGAGCGGGGGGAGGCGAAGGGCCCCAAAGGGAGAAAAAGAAATGGGCCCGCAACTAGAAGCCGGGGTATTACGTACATAGCAGGAGGCCATGGCCGTCTTCCGGTTTGTTTAGGTCTTCTCCGGAATACCTAGGGCCCCCGTTGTTTGGGGTTTTTTATTTCCCTCGCCGACTCTTACATGTCTCTGATTTAGTGCGAGCTTGTCAAGGACGCGGCGCCCTCAACCGTCGGGAATCCCTCTCAACTGACCTGACCTGACCGACCGGGAGCACACGGCTGAGGTGAGCTGCCCCTTGTCCGTCATGCCATGCAGTAGCGGGAGCAGGACTGCCGCCCGCCGGCAGTGCCAATACCCTCTGCGGTCTGGTCGCGCAACAGCTTGGCGGACGCCTCGCAAGCCTTCTTCACTCAGAGTGGAGAGTCTTCGCATGTACGGAAGACTGAAGTTTGCAGCAAGGGCTTCTAGAAACAGCCCGCCGAGACCTGGAATTGGCTGTAAACCGCCCAATCCTTGCAGCCTCTGCCCCTGTTCCCTCTCGTCCACCTGACTTACCTAAGCCAGGGTGTGTGGGCCAAGGTGGACGATTCTCACTGAGCGCCTGGCTAGCGACCAAACCATGACTATGACTAGCCTCGTCAACCATTGCAACGATAGACTGCCACGGCTACACACTCTTCTTACGCGCCATAATGCGTAAATCTCGGTACTCGCGCGCGCCCTGTCAGTGGCAGTGGTGTCTGTGTGCCCCAGACCGGCCCGGTCCCCCCTCCCAAGTACCACGGCATATCACACATGTCCTTTCTGAGGGGATCCACAAACTGCTCTTCCACGCCGAATTGCTTGGCAAAGGCGCGGGCCAAGAGTTGAGATTGCGGTTTTCTGTGGGCCGCCGTGGTTAATTGCCCTTCCTGGATCACTGTCGGCGACTGCCATGAGGTGGCATGGGGAGATGAGATGCATCGCGTATGCGAATCGACTGATGTCTGGATGACATCCATCCTTTACCATCTTCCGTTGGTTCGGCTTCGTGTACTAGGTTCAGGGCATCCAGGGCACTCAAGGCATGTTCAACTTTGGCTTGGCAACTGCTCATGTCTGTATTCGCATTTGCTGAGTCTTCGTCTCGGCTCTTCGTCCTCATCGTCCTGATCGTGGTCAAACATTATCATCAAACTCCAAACTGAATGCTAGCCCCCCTTCCATACCATCTCCTGCCGGGTATAGACAGAAACCTTCTCATCAGGCAGTCTCGGTCTTGAGAAGCAAACCAATACCCAAAATAAAAACACGATAAAACCCGCGCGCCACACGATGACGGACGTGTTCATGTTAGCCCCCACCCCTTCCCGCTGCCCTTCCCCTTTTTCAGTCCCGATTCCCGACGATGCCACGCTCATGCGGGCGCAACACACACACTTCCACACATATGTACGAAGTATGTGTGCGCATTGCGCAAATTCTCTCCCAAACTGTCAGGGTCCAGGTCCCAGGCCCCGGGGTCCCGGGATTCCGGTTTCTCCCCACGCAAACAACGCAACGGGTGCCCTAGAGATATCTCGTCTTGAGCCATTCGGCGGTTCGCAATCCCAGGTTCAGCCCATTCTGCGTCCACCACCGCCGAACCGCGCTCTGGTCTCCGATGCTGTCTTCCAGCGCCTCTTCGATGTTGCATGTCCGGAACTCCACCATCTGCTTGCGGCCCTCCATGCCTTCCAGTGATCCATGGGCAAAGTTGCGCCACCACTCCAGCACCCCGACGTGCTGGTAGATGGTCGGCGGCACCAGCACTTCCGCATCAAATACCAGCTTGTCGTCGCCTTTGAGTTGTCTCCACGTCTCCAGGACCTCAACCTGTCCCCAGCGGCTGGCCATCTTAGCCACGCTGTCTCCATGCGCAACGGGGATTCCTGACGCGTCCCACCAGCGTAGCACATCAGCCTGGCCGTATTGTGTTGCCCACAACAGTGACCGGCCCGGCCGGAGGACAACCTGGTCGTCCTGTGCAGCTGCGTCGCGCCACCATTCCAGCACCAAAAGATGCCCATTTCCACTAGCCTGCTCGAGCGCTGTTTCGGTGTATCGCAAGGACAACCCTGACCGTCGCCACCACCAATCGAGTACGCGGACGTGACCGTTCTTCGATGCGCCGTCAACAGCTTCGGCGTCGTACATGTGCCGGTCCCTAAACCACCGGCTTTGCTTCCAATAGTCCAGAACATCGGTGCGGGGGAAGTAAGCCGAAGCCTTGGTCGGTAGCGTTGTTCCGTCAAACGCCTTGAAGAGATCCGGCCGGTTAGCCTCCATGTACTTCAGCACATCGATCAGGCCAAACTTGATGACTAGTTTGACCACAAGCGCTGATATGTCGTGGAAGTTGGGTGGGGACTGCGATAACTTCTTACATATCGCGGCCGAGTTGCATGTAAGGACCGACCACTCCAGTTCGTGCTCATACACTTTGAGAGCGTCGGATGGGTCCTTGGGTTGAAAAGACCAGGGTGAAGGTATAAGCAGGTTGGTATACATGCCAAGTGCCTTGGCGATTTCCCAATCTCCCGCGTAGTCGAGGATGATAGTCCAGATCTCTGGTGGCAGTTTTGACTGAACCTTGACGTCGCCATCAGCAACCATGGCCATTCCTGTGGCTATCTCGACATCGCGTCCCAGTCCCAACATGTCTGCTTGATTTCTGATAATTCCCAGCACCTCGTTGAATCCATTCCAGTTGGGGACTCTCTTCGGGTTGGTTGTTCCCTCGTAATGCCACAGAATCGGTGCCACCACACGGATCCAACTCCATTTCCTGTGTAGCTTGCTCAGGTGCTTCTTCGTCATTGGATTTGACCACATGTGAGTGCTCATTCCAGGCACCATCACAATGCTCTTTTGCGTATCCCAACCCCGCAGCACTTCTCCAAGGAAAGTGTCTGTCACACCTGCCAGCATTTTGGCGATACTATCCGCATCAAGCGGTACACAGACCATGAGGTCTGCCCAGTCCACCAGCTCATAGGCTTGTTGTCGGTAAAACTCGATATCGTCCGCCCGATCGCCCATGCCCAATGCCAGGCTCCGGTTTTGCATCACAATAATCGTTTGCGTCAGTCGCGGTACCACATCGTCGACGATCGCCCGTGCCTCGATCAGCGGGTTCTTAGACAGGCGGACGACCAGGGCTTGCGCCCAGGAGGTATCGCGAGGGCCGGTAGCGGCGACGAGGAGACGGAGCTTGCGATGGCGTTGGGCCATGTCGTGGAGAGACGAGGACGAGGGGAAGGCCGGACTCAGTCGCGGTGAAAAGGAATGATAGTGTGCCATGCTGGAAGATGACCGGGATCCAACATGGTTTCCGTGCAATAGCTGAGGCGGGCAAGCGGTGTGGTGGTTCGAAAGCGGCGGGCTGTGACGGGGCATGAAATCACTGGTTCCAGGAGGTGCAGGATCACGTGCGGGCGCTGTGAGCTGTCACAGTTTGCTGGGATGACAGATCGACTGCTGCTCGTCGTGCGCAGGTGTTTTGGGAAGAGTCGGGCAAGATCGAGATGCCGGGCGTTGGATGAAGGTCTGTCGAATGGTTGGGAGTTGGTAGGTAATGATGAGGTTCGCAGTCGCAGGGAGGGTCGGGCGGCGAATTGGACCACCGAACCCGATCCAGTTTTCCCCAAAGACCCGGCGAGAACCCGGTGCCAGCCGGGAATGGAGGGGCTTGCTCAAAGAGCGAGCTGAAATGACGTCGCGCGAACGGATGCGCAATGAGAGTGCAATGGAGTCAAATGGTGTCTTTTCAGTGTTTTGAACTCACAGACGAGCGTATTAACCGTTACATGCGGTTCCCCCGTGCAAATGCGAGTTCCGTCGCCCACAGACGCTGTCCGGTGGCGTTCATGATATCGGCGGCTCAAATCACATGACTTGAAGAAGGCCATCCGGAAGCGCTGCGCTTGGTGATGGCGCCTTGCTCCACCGCCGTAAACCCGTGATCGAAAACTCTGTTCCTCATGAGGCTTGTTAGTCATCTTGCAATTCCTTCTTTGCCTCCTTCTTGATCCCAGATATCCAGCATCCGCGTCAAAAAGCGTTCTTGGTTGACAACCCATCCACTCATACTAACTGTGACCCCGGCTGAGAGTCGTTCCGCCTACTTTTCCTTGCCGCCAAAAAATCTTCCGCCCCGCTTAATTTCTTCCTCTTTCCCTCCACAATGCTGGATCAAATGGCGAACGAAATCAAGCTCATCGCGGGTAGCTCCCACCCAGAGCTCAGTGCCCTGGTCGCTAGCCGGTATGTCGAGAAGGCATCTCATCGGCCCGGGTGAGCCGTGGCGAGGCTGGTCGTTTGCTGATATGGCTTCAGACTTGGCATTGACATCGCTAACACCATGAGCCTCAACTACTCCAACCGCGAGACCAGCGTTTCCATTGGCGAGTCCGTCCGAGACGAGGATGTTTTCATTCTTCAGTCTACCGCTCCCGGCGATGTCAACGATGGTCTCATGGAGTTGCTCATAATGATCCACGCATGCCGCACTGCCTCGGCCCGAAGGATCACCGCCGTAATTCCCAACTTCCCGTACGCAAGGCAGGACAAAAAGGACAAGTCTCGCGCCCCCATCAGCGCGAAGCTCATTGCAAACATGCTTCAGGTCTCGGGATGTGTACGTTCTCCGAACTGATCTAGCATTGGCCGCTCTCTGACTCTTGGGCTAGAACCACGTCATTACCATGGATCTCCATGCCTCCCAGATCCAGGGCTTCTTCAACGTCCCTGTTGATAATCTCTATGCGGAACCTTCCGTCCTACGCTGGATCCGTGAGAATTTGAGTGTCGACAACTGCGTCATTGTTTCTCCTGATGCCGGTGGTGCCAAGCGTGCTACCTCGATAGCTGACCGTCTGAACACCGCCTTTGCTCTCATTCACAAGGAGCGACCTCGCCCC
The DNA here is from genome assembly GCA_013756995.1 of Neonectria neomacrospora. Taxonomy (NCBI): domain Eukaryota; kingdom Fungi; phylum Ascomycota; class Sordariomycetes; order Hypocreales; family Nectriaceae; genus Neonectria; species Neonectria neomacrospora. The sequence goes on along the minus strand of JABSTB010001096.1, from coordinate 44,532 downwards.
AACGTTGTTGGCCGCATGGTTCTAGTCGGTGATGTCCAGGACAAGGTGGCGATTCTTGTCGACGACATGGCTGACACCTGCGGAACGGTAAGCTGGGTTCCTTGGCCTCGCTGGTTTAGCTACCATCTCTAACGCGCATCAAAATAGCTCGCCAAGGCAGCTGAGACCGTCAGGCAGAACGGTGCCAGTGCGGTGTACGCCATTGTCACCCACGGAATTCTCAGTGGTAAGGCCATTGAAACCATCAATGCGTCGTGCCTCGCTGGTCTGGTCATCACCAACAGTAAGTTATCTCGGATAAATCAAGATTTTAAACATAATCATGCTAACTTTTTCACAGCTGTTCCTTGTAAGTACTCGGGTTCTCCAAGAAGTTCATATGAGCCTGTTACGTGGTTTGTGAACATACTAACTGAATTTCCAGTGGGCGATAAGGCTGAGAGATGCCCCAAGCTCAAGGTCATTGATGTGGCTGGCACTTTGGCTGAGGTACGGATCAAAATGCTCTCCCTGCACCGCAATTACTCATCATATTCCAGGCTATCCGAAGAACCCACAATGGCGAGTCGGTGTCGTACTTGTTCAACAACGTTCCCGTTTGAAGCATGGGCCGTCATCGCATAAATGAAAGAATTCGGCCATGGAGTTGGTAAGTACCGGCCTCTCAAGATGGCCGGCCATAATTAACAGTTTGATGCCAGGGGCGTCCATATTTAGAGCTATGGCTTAGGCCAAATGCGTATTATTTTAGTTGATTTCAGTAACCATTACACAAAACCCTATAAAAGTGCCCTAGTTCAAGTTATATGGAAGCCAGTGTGGCTGCATTAGTGTTTCCATGTCAGTCTCTTTTTGCCGTTCTCTTCTTACCATCCTCTCTCATTGATGTCGCCCTTAGTCAATCAGTTCTAACCCTAATTGGAAGGATTGTCTAGGGTAGCGTCATCGCTCCTAGACAACGTAATTTCCTTCAAGTCGGACGGTCTTCAATGACGCTGGTGTTGTTCATAAATCGCATGAATTATGGGTAAGTCAGTGTCTCGGAGAGGTTATCTCTATACTCTAGTGCTTTACAGTAAACTCCTTGCATAATGTTTGTCTAACCATTGAAGGTGAAAGAATTAATCCGCTAATTATCCCTCCTTGACCAGTGCCTATCATAGGTAACTGCAGTTGTAGCGTAAGCAACGCAGCCATGGTGACCCGACAGACTACTTCTTGTCACAACAAAAAGGATGAATGGGAGGAGACTTCACTGGATAGAGAAGTTGCCTGAAAGGGCAAAAAGATGATGCCTGGACTGGGGTTCGAACCCAGGAATCTCTCGATAGTGGTGTTTTAGCTAAAAATGCTTAAAACCACCGCCTTAACCACTCGGCCATCCAGGCGACTGCATTGGGATAAAAATAAGCGTTAATGTGAGCTAGGAACAGTCCGCACAGGTTTACGGATTGGGAAGGCCGCTTAGAGTGCGACAGTGCGTCACAGCCACTCCCATTGTGAGGTATAGTTCCGAGCGTTTGGTCAGAAACCCGTGGCATGATTGCGAAGATGGGTTGACAAACGTATAGGCTTCAGATACGGGAGCCGTACCTTGTAGAAAAAAACCAAAAGAGGCAAAAGTCAAGCTTCCCACGGGCCGCCTGGATCACCTTCATCCGCGAACCGCCCCACGTGAGGTCCGTGGGCGGTGAGGAATTCTGCCGCCTCATCGACAAGGGACACATCACTGCCTACGACGACCTGGAACAAGGTCTCTGGCAAAGGAATATCTTTGAACGGCCGTAAATTTGGGCGCTGAAGCTGTATGGACTCGCGACACAGGTCTATGCTCATCAGTGAGCTCATACGTTCCACGGGTTGCCCAAGATGACGACCCAACTGCTTGCCACGGAGCTGGCCAACCTGATCCAGGAGAGCAAGAGGAAGCATAATGACCTTCGACAAGTGAGCCGCCCTGCCTCGTCAACCACCACCGTCTGGTCCAGTGTCTCATAGTGTGTCCAGGCTGCAGAGAAGTCGCTTGAAGAGCTGAAGAATTTGAGAAATCCTTCCGAACAGACGGCTCCCGAAGGTCCGCAACACATCCCTTGCTAGCCATGACGCCATCTCTAATGTCCCGTCTTATAGAGCTGTCCCATAAAGTCAACTTTGTCAACCCTTTCATCATCGCCTGCGGGACCAAGAATGCCAAGTTCACCGCCATCGCAATCGTCTGTCTTCAACGGCTCATCGTATCTCGCGCCCTTCCCCGCTCCAAGCTGAACCAGGTCTTGGAGGCCTTGATGCAGGCCGCGTCAGCTGGTCTGGACGTACAACTCAAGATCCTGCAAGCTTTACCATCACTGCTGCAGAATTACGCGTCCGATCTCCAAGGGAATTTGCTTGTGACTGTGTTGAACATTTGCTTCACCTTGCAAAGCAGCAAAAATGCCATCGTCAGTCATACGTCTGCGGCGACCCTTCAGCAGCTGGTCGTGTCGGTCTTCGACAAGGTCGTCGTCGAAGACAGTGAGTCTTCATCTTATGCTCTTTTTATACATATGCCCAGCCAAGGCAACATTCTGACATTTATTTAGAAAAGGCGGGTGAAGGGCCCGGCACGGGAGATTCCTCGACCACGGACGGAAAATCTGAGCCTCGTCCTGCCGCACTCGATGCTTACAGGGTTCGTTACTCCCCATTATACCTGGATACTTATTGACTTGGATAGATCTTCAACGATCTCTGTCTCATGACAGAAAACCAGCGACCCGAGTTCCTTCGATTTTCGGGCCTTCCGCAGACATTTGGCTTGGAGCTGATTGAGTCTGTCATTACCAACCACGCCACTGTGTTCACCAACCATCCCGAGCAAGCTCAGATCCTACGTGTGCGAGTGATGCCGCTGATTACGAGCTCCCTTAAAGGGAGGCCCAATTTCGCCACGACGGTGAGACTTGTTCGTATCCTCTATACCATAGTGCGGCGGCATATCGCCATCCTTCCAGCAGAATGCGGACAGTCTCTTGTAATTCTGACGCAGCTCCTTGACCAAGACGATTCACTCTGGAAACGGGCGCTGTGCATGGAGGTTTTTCGGGGAGTTTTTGCAGAGCATGCCCTGCTCCGGCGCATCTTCTTAAATTACGACGCGAAAGAAGGGGAAAGGGATATCCTCAAACCCCTGTTTGCAACGTTCGTTCGACTCAGCACTGAACGGCCGGCCGTCATTGGGCTCGGGCACCAATCGACAATGCCCACCTCCAATGTGCAGGCAAACTCCACAGCATCTGACCAGGCCCTTATGGAGGCTAGCGGGGTGACGGGAATCATCAGCGGCTCTGTGTCTTCTGAGACAACAAACACTGGCATCAGCACCCAATGGAGCTCCGTCCGGGTTCCATTCATCGACCAGCTTGATAAGACAGAAGCGCCTCCTATTCCCGAGTCTTACATTTACAGCCTTGTTCTGGCTTGCATCTCATCTGTATCGGATGGCCTTGCGAAGTTCATTCTACCCCTTACCGTTCCTAGCGAAACCAGAGATCGACGGAAGACCTCCAAGGATACTGGCCGCGACTCGCCCAATCCGTCTCAACTAGATCCGGACAATCAACCCTCGAGAGGCAAACACGAGAGATCGTCATCCTTTAAGAGAAATCCGGTCCCTCTCAATCCACTTGCCTTGGTAGAGCACCCTTTGTTTTCCGATATCAAAATTTGTGCTGCCATTGTTGATGAGTGTTGGCCGGCGATTCTCGCAACGTGCTCCACTTTCCTCTATGCAGCTCTGGACTCGGAGTACTACCATGGTCTAGTTCGAGCTTTTCAACGATTCGCCCATGTTGCGGGCTTACTACACCTATCAACCCCAAGAGATGCCTTCCTGACGACCCTGGGGAAAGCAGCTGTCCCCCCCAATGTCATCACTGCTTGTCTCAACGCTGGACAAGCACGTCCGCAAACCCCCAGTACACCAACCGATACGTCAAGTCTCTTCAGCAATGCTCGAGGCCTCTTGAGCGTGGATAGTTTGACGCCAACGACACCAACAGCAGAGAAGCAACGGCAAGCTTCCTTTGATGCGACTTCGGCGACGCTAAATACCCGGAATCTTCTATGTCTTCGAGCACTTCTAAACTTGGGCATTGCCTTGGGCCCCACCCTGGGCCATGCATGGAGCATTATCTTGGAGACTTTACAGCAAGCAGACTTCGTGCTCTTCGTGACTGCAAAGACTCCTGGAAGAACTCCGTCACTCAGCCGGGGGGGCGACCAAGGTGGCGAGAATGATGCCACCGCCTTGATGGCTAACTTCGGATCTGAGGTTCGCTCCGTGGAAACGGCTGCGTCCAGGTTGATCGAAAGCACGGTTGACTTCCCTAATGAGTCTTTCATGGAGGTCGTGACAGCGATCTGTAATCTCCTCATCCAGCCGTCGATCGAGCCACCAGCCATAGCCGACCAACCCCAGGCCCAATCCGATAACAGCCAGCAACTTCAGGCTCCAGCTAAGACAGTTCGACGGTTCTCGGCAGTGTCAAACCCTGGGTCTACCCAGGAAGACCAGTTTGCGTTGGCAAAACTTGGCGAAATCGCGACCATCAACATCGAAAGGTTGCTGGAATATGCTCCAGCAGAGTCAGGCTGGAGTGTACTGGTGGATGAGCTTACGCGAACGTTAACATCTTCCGCCACGAATTCGTCAGTGAGAACGAGGGCGGCGGAGATCCTTGTAAGACTCACCTTGGAAGCTGCAACTGTCACAGCCTCGCTACCCGACGACTCCCGGGGGGAAATCCAGCTCCGATTATTTGAGGCTTTGCGAAGTTCTCTCGCCCCATTGCTCAAAGGCGACCGTGAGGTATCTGTCGCGAACCAAGCAACGGATATCGATATTCACAAAATCATATTGGGCGGCCTGAAGAGCATTATTGAGGGTTGTGGAGAAAGCCTCGTCAGTGGTTGGGACATTGCATTCGAGATCATCGGCACCATCTTCATTACGAAGAAGTTCAACCCTGCCGACCGCCGTGGCTCGCTGGCCAACCCGATCCTGCTTGTTACCCGATCAGCGAAGCTTATTCGAGCTTCGTTCAACTCGCTTCAGCTCATTTGCTCCGACTTCCTAGCGTCCTTGCCAAACTCATGTTTCTTAATCCTGGTGGATATCTTGTACAAATTCTGTTCTCAAGACGATGATTTGAACATTGCACTGACGGTATGAACTTCTCTGTTTGTTGCACTTCAACTGCTAACAATTGCGATAGACTGTTACCTTCTTCTGGGTCGTCTCCGACTTCCTCTCTGCGAAGAATGAATCCCTTGATATCACCGCGGAGATGATGCAGGATACTGGAGTATCTGATCTTCAAAAGATGGCCGCCGAACAGAGCTCCAAGGGCTCGGATGCGGCTCTCTGGATGCTTCTTTTGCTTCGACTAACGACTGTCACCACAGACGACAGACTTGAGTTGCGCAACAGCGCAATTCAAACACTGCTAAGAATCTTTGATGCCTACGGCGAACGGCTTAGCCCCGAAGCGTGGTCAATTTGTATCAAATCTGTCATTTTCAAGCTCCTAACATCGATTGAGGAGGAGCTCCGGGCCGCAGAGTCAGACGAGGTGGATGAGAGCGATCGCGTGGAGTGGACTGAAACTACTGTGGTGGTTCTCAACGGCATTTCGAGCCTTCTTGCCAACTACCTGGACATTCTTACGGTTCATCCCTCCTTCAACCATCTCTGGCGGGAACTGCTAGGGCACTTAACGACCTTGCTGGACTTCAAAGTTCTTGAAATCAACACAGCAGCTTTCAAGGCACTGGGCCACATCTTGTCCCAAACTAGCGATGATGGGAAGCCCACGTTCAACAAGCCGACAGTCGACATTGCTTGGGACTTGTGGTCCAGGGAAATCCCGACCTCTAAGGCGACATTCAAGTCAGTGGACAATCAAAAGTGCCTCATTGCCTACGTCTCCGCATTGGTCGAGATTTATCGACTAATCTGCAACGACCTCACGGTGGAAAGAGTTCAGAGGATGCTTACACTACTCCGAGCAACCCTAGAAGAGGCATCTATCAGCGGCTACACGGCTGACATTGAGTATGTTACGCCTCTGCAGGCCCAAATTCTCGAGGCTATTCAGATGATTCGTACGGACATTGCCGGTGTCCCCTCCGCCATGATCACACAGGTTGCTGAGTTCGTCATGTTGGCTTTCAGCCAAGCCGATTCCCTGAGATCGGGATCGAAACGCACCTACATTGCGTTGTCAAAAGCCAGCATGAAAACGATGGAGAAACTCATCCTAGACCATTTCTCGGATCAGGACATATATCGCAGTGGTGCTTTTTCGAAAGCCATGATTGCCTTGTGCAAGCCGATTGCTCTGAAATACCGCTTCTCCACCATTACCAAATCTACGCAACCCTGGAGACTGTCGACCTCTTCTGTTTTGGTCATCCTGGAAGCGACTCTTTCGCAGCTTATCGCTTTGGATATCTCCCACAGCGTGACGCAGAACATCTGGTCCACCATCGTCGCCATCGCTGATGGAATCCTCGGTGCAGAGTGTGACAGTGCCTCTCCCGAGACGAATCTTGAAGACGACGAGAGTTTTGACATTGCTTCTTTCCACAAGCTACGGGAACTCATCATCCCGGCTCTCGGCGCTGAGGCTATTTCCGACAAGACTCGAAAGGCATATGGGGAAAGTCTTTTCAGGACATCCATTATCCATGCAGCTTCACCGATTGAGGAATCATTAACCAATGGCAGTCATGAATCAGGGCTCTCTGCACTGTATGCACCCCGTCCTGGTCGGACAGTCTCCGTTCCACCGACCAAGCGAACCCGAATGGCATATGTCGCTTGTCAGGAGCTGTTCTCCTTAATTGCTTCCATAGACGAGCCGACAATCGTCATACAGCCGCCTACGCCCAAGTCTCCTTACGCGAAGCACCACCAACTTGCCGAGGCCCCTGTCGCGCTTCATGCCCGCATTGCCAGCACTGCGGCTCCATTTCTCATCCTCAGGTGCGCATTGACGCTCCAGGCTTATATCGCCGACCAGCCGCTGCGAGGGAGAATGCCGCAACCTCTGAGCCAGCGGAAGGAACTCCTGTGGATATTGCGAAAGTTGGTAGACCTTCGGAGCGAGAGTGGTGCAATTCCCGAGTTGAGCGGGGTGGAGAGTGAGGGGAGGAAGCATCTGCTGAGGCTGTATCCTCTGATTGTGCGAGCAACAGGGGTAATTGGAGATGAAAAGGTACAGGGATTACTTAGAGAGGCTCTAGAGGTTGTGGGCGGTGAGCTAGGAGTTTAAAGGTATTGATTAGAGCCTACGGCAGGTATAAACTATAAGCAATTTTTTGATTCGTTTTTGATGCTGTCTTTAACATGTAGAACAGAGAGTGGCCCGAGTTTGTTGGTAAAAATAATGGAGTCAGGGGCAGCCACTGCACCATTGAGAGCTAGATTGTACTTCATTGGTTGCAAAGCAATCGAACATACACTGCAAGTAATTATGAAATTCCTCTAGTACACAACCTGCTTGCTCTCCCAAGTTTCAAGTAGGGGATGGAAAAGAGTTATCTACCGTTGGCGGGTGCAGGGTAGCTCGCATGCCAATGAAGCTGGAAACCCAACCCCACATTGACGCAGCGCGGGGCACGAAGAATATTCAGAGGCTTTCCCTAAAACTTGCACGACAGTCTCCCACGCCAACTACACACCATGGGTAAATCCTCCAAGGACAAGCGCGACGCGTACTACCGGCTCGCCAAGGAGCAGGGCTGGCGCGCCCGCAGCGCGTTCAAGCTGCTGCAGCTCGACGAAGGTTCGTTCTGTTCTCTCCGTCTTTCGGCGGCGCCCCGCTGACCCCTTGTAGAGTTCGATCTCTTCGCCAACGTCACCCGGGTGGTTGATCTTTGTGCGGCGCCGGGCAGCTGGTCGCAGGTGCTCTCGCGCGTGCTGATCAAGGGCGAGAAGTTTGGCCGGACGGCATGGCAGGACAAGGAGGCGCGGTTTCGACAGCAGATGCTGGGCATTCTGCCCGAGGACGAGCAGAGAACTGAGGCGGACGAGACGGTCGATGCCGGGGTGGAACAGCTCAAGCCGCGAGAGCATGTCAAGATCGTATCGATTGATCTGCAGCCTATCTCGCCGCTCGCGGGCATCACCACCCTCCGCGCCGACATCACCCACCCCGCGACGGTGCCCCTGCTGCTCTCCGCGCTCGACCCCGATTACGACGCCAGCACGGTCGCAACGCAGGCCACGAACCCGGTCGACTTGGTCTTGAGCGATGGCGCCCCCGACGTTACTGGCCTCCACGACCTGGACATCTACGTCCAGTCGCAGCTGCTCTTTGCCGCGCTCAACCTCGCCCTTTGCGTCCTGAAACCCGGCGGCAAGTTTGTGGCCAAGATCTTCCGCGGGAAGAATGTCGACGTCCTCTACGCGCAGCTTAAGATCTTCTTTGAAAAGGTCATTGTGGCCAAGCCGCGGAGCAGCCGAGCCAGCAGCGTGGAGGCCTTCATCGTATGCATCAACTTTCAGCCGCCAGCCGGATTCCGTGCCAGCCTGGAAGAGCCGCTCGGAGTTGGCAGCCGGCTGGACGAGATGCTCAAGGAGCGGGAAGCGCAGAAGGGGGACACCGAGACAAAAGACGCAGTGGGTGTCAGTGGGCAGGGGGTAGTGGAGATGGAGGTCTACGACGACACACCCGAGGACATGGAGAGAAACACCCGGTGGATCGCGCCATTCATTGCTTGTGGTGATCTAACCGCCTTTGACTCCGATGCTTCATACCAGCTCCCTGAGGACTACGTCTCTCTAGACCCCGTCCAGCCGCCGATTGCTCCTCCGTACAAGCGCGCCATCGAGATGCGAGCCGCATTGTCGGGGCCACAGCGCTAAAAATGCTACAACAAAAAACACCAAGAACCCCCCTTAAAAGGAGAGGCTTCGCCAGACGAGAGAAACAAAACCGCAACTCCATATTGATTTCGCAATCAGTGCTTCTTGGGGGTGGGCTTCTCGGCTGGACCAGGCAACTCAAGGAGTACCAGCCCGGCCGAAGGTCCTTCGTTAAAGTTGACGGCCCCAAGCTCGCGTTTGTACATTCTGGCGGCGGAATCGTCGTGTGTCATGAGCAGGAGGCCTCGCAAGTCTTTCCATTCGTCAACTATCTCCTTGAGACCACGCATCAACCACGACGCCAAGCCGCGACGTTGATATTCCTCCACGACGAATACGTCGGTGAGGTAGGCGAAGGTGACATAGTCTGTGACCACGCGAGCGAAGCCGACCATCTCGATTCTGGAACCGTCTTTTGGTCGGGCGATGCCGTTTGCTGCGTCAGTGTTAATAGGGGCTGGACGAATCAAAGGCAACAACCGGAGGACAGAGTGTTGAGCTACGCACCCTTCATGTCGTCGGCGGTCTGAGGAACTGAGTACACCGCCATGGTTAGACAGTTGTTCAGAAGCTTATGCAACTGGGTCTCCTCGAGCGCACTGCTCCACCACATGCCGCCGAGATACTTGTTGAAGACTTGGGGATCCAGATAGGACTTGTCATTTGTGAGAAAGAAGTTATCGCGGTACCAGAACCGGGGCTCGCCCTCGGACTGCATGACGATGTCTCGAGAACCCATCTTGTAAGACAGGACGATGATGTAGTGCAATGCAGGGTGATATGATAAGACTAGGTCTCTTTGATTGCGTCTCCCTCGCTAGTTGTCAGACCTGTTTTTCTGATCGTAGCCACCCCTCTTCTTTTGCTTGGCAAGATATGAAGCTTCCAAGTTTGTGTGTTCCAGTGGCAAGGAAGTCTTTTGGTTCCGGAAGATCGGGGTGCTCCGTTACGGCTAGTGGCGGCTCTCACGCGGTGGCGGCCGTGTGATCGATCTGGGGCCGCGTTTCTCGTCACCGGGCCGTGTCCGGGGAAACGGTTGGTTGGGACGGTGAAGGCTGCGGGTCAGGTGGCAGATGAAGAGGCCAGGGACTAAGGCTTATTTGCGGGGAAGGTAAAGAGAGAAAGTGTAGAAGAAGAGCGAGCCGTGATGGAATGTTGGCTTTCGTCACGATGAATCTAGTGATCCGGAGGGATGCGGTTGGTTGAGTCCTGGGGGGAGATGTGGAGCAGAGGACAAGCTGAAGCTGAGTATGAATGTTTGTGGGTTGACTCGGTAGGGCGAATAAGGTAGTAATGGGCCGATTCAATGGAGGAGTAAAGAGAATGAAAACCTGGAGGTGGAGAAAAGAGAAGAAAGAAAAGAGGGCCGACTACTCGGTGCAAAGAAGTTGAGCGGTCAGCTACACACTTACTTAGGTAAGTATGCCCCGGGCCGTTTGGAAATGATTGAAGGCTCTTTCCCTGCAACTCGCCGATGGACGTCAACCTGTAAGTCACAGGGTACGCCGCGTTTTGAGCCTCGACTTGCCTATCCCGCAGGTGACCTATCGCTGCTGCAGCCGGGGAGTTGATGGTGAGAAACACGAGGGGTACATGCGTAGACTGACTACCCCCCTTAGGAAAGAGATAAAGACGGCGCCGGGAAATGCTCAGGTGCCCGCAGCAAAAAAGCGCGATTGGCGTCTGGCGCCGGCTCCACGGCAGCGGAACTAGGCCGGGATATTTCCATTGTTGCGATGCGAAGGGCGGGCTTCTACGGGTACATTCGGTTTGCGTCCCAAGGGCCGGCTGCTTTTACGTACAATTTGCCCGCGAATGCCCTTTGGGAAGGTGACGGCGATGACGACGTCTTACTGAGGGTGGGTTGGGATTGAAGGGATGTGAGATCTGAGATGTGAGATGTGCAACGGTGAGATTTGTGAGTAGATCTATATGCATCCATGTGCGAGGGAGAAGGAGATGGTCAGTATCGTAACTGGGGGAATTGATGCACGAAAAGGACCAGTTTCGTTCAGCTGCTTAACGTCTCGTGGATGTGGCATGGTTTTTATTATGTATTTTCTCTATCCGACTAGCCTCACTGGACGGGACGAAGGCTAACTACAGCATCCCGGCGTAGACAGCAGCACCGGCCATGAGACCCATGACGGCGCCGGCGGTGGGCATGGCAGCTGCTCCGGCGGTAGACACGGTCGCTGCCGGGGTGGAGGCCGCCGAGTCCGTCTCGTCGGCCTCGGAGCTGGAAGCGGACCCGGACCCGGAGGCCGATGGGGTCGCGTTGGAAGACTCAGGCGCAGCCGTGGTGGTGGCGTCCTTGTCCTCGGTGGCGGATTCGGTGGAGGTCTCCTCGTCATCCGACTCTACGGCGCTGGAGCTCAGGGTAGTCGTGTCCTTGGCCTTGCTAGAGGTGGTGGCCGCCTCGGTGATGGTCGAACTGTCCTCCTCGGCGCTGGTGGCCTCGGACGACTCAGCAGCAGCAGTGGCGCTGGTCTTGGAGTCGAGGAACCTAGGCGAGTAGGTCTCGGTGCCCTCGTAGGAGTCGCAGCCGGGCACGGTGGTCTTGGGGGGCGCGCGGCCGCCGCCGCAGTCGAGGAACTCGCAGATCTCGCCCGTGTCGGGGACGTAGTAGATGCGGGTGGCGTAGGGTGTGCCGCCGTTGCTGGGCGAGACGACGCCGTCGGACGAGGTGCAGCCCTCGAGGTCGGTTCGGGCGAGGACCGGCGAGGAGGCCAGGAGGACGGCCAGGGCGAGGATCTTGGTGATGGCCATGATGGTGGTGGTGATGGTAAATTTGGTGTTGTGGACGACCGTGTTAAACGAGTGAAGAATGACAGTTCTTATTTGCTTGTCTTGCCTTCTTTCTTTCTTTCTTTCTTTCTCTTCTTCTTCGCGGGGAGAGCAATCTCTTTAAAGCCCAAAGCCCGTCGGGTGCATTGTGCCGTTACCAAGACGCTTCATTACCGCGGTATGGATGTCGATCCCACAAACCCACCTCGCCCCTGGGTCTTCCCATCGGCTCCGACCAGCCAGCACCCTAGATCGCACGGCTGCGTCCCGCTGCAAAGGGGCTCTCGGGTCCTGGCTCCCCTGAAGAAATGGCGCTACAGCGGCCGCCTGGCCCTAACGATGGGCTAATTTCACCAGCGCACCCCGGCTCGGCTACTCCTCGATTTGGAGGTGCAGGCATGCTCGATGGAACGCGATGGGTCGAGATGGGGCTTGGCTTATTGCCGACAATTGCCAGCGCAGGATGGATCTAGCCTTACCTGATACTAAGACATGCTATAGTTAGGTGCGAATACTGTGAAGGACATGGTTGAGCTGTGCATTAGACTTGCATCTATCCAGACTACGGCGCTGGCCTAGACGGTTGCGGCTGCATTTGGGCTGAAAGGGGCAACTTGCTGCATCAGCAGGCAATTCCATTCGTCCAGGCCATCCGCACCTCATCTCGTACAAGCACATGCTGGCAAACGTTTCATCATGTTTAGTGGCACCCGATATATCCTTTACGTCGTACGGTCAGATGAAAGAGCTGGAGGTTCGCAATAGTCACTCGCATTTATATCGGCATAGCTCGAGGGCCAGAGATCCATGCATGGTTCTAATTGTCAAACCAGAATGACATTCCACTAGCGTGGCAGTATGTTGGAGAAGTGACTGAGTGTCCAGAGTGTCTCTTGATCTACTAGAACGCTATTTCCACCTAGATAAATAATGGCATCCAAGCCTTTACCCATTCATATTACCCATGCCCTATTCAACCAAGACGAAACCAAATCCTTAAGACGAGCCACTGTTGTCGGCGCACGAAAACGCAGAGCTAATCTGGCCGCTCGCATACGCGTCAATGACCTGCTGGACCACTCCGTACGTCCCGCCGATAGTCAAGAACGTGGCCAGCGCAATCAGGACCCAGTGCAGCCAGTACATAACCATCTGCCACATCGACCCGGTCCGGTAGTCCTTGTGGTCAAAGATCCACAGGAATCCCGGCAGGCCTAGGGCGAGAGGCGCAAAGGTCAAGCTGCCGGCCAGGGCCAACAGGTAGTTGAAGATGGGGATGCCGGACCCCAGCAGGAAGGACACGATGCTCATCGACCCCGTGCAGCCCAGCCAGACGCTCCAGTGGACGACCGAGTTCTTCTGCAGGTGCGGCGAGTTGCGGAGCAGGCGTACGAACAAGTACTTGGCGGCGACGTGGATGTAGAGGCACGCACTGACGAGGAGTCCGATCAAGCCGACGCCATACGACACCTTCTTGATGGTGCCGCCGGCGCTGCCCAGCGAGGGAGACGCAACCCACATGCCGCACCACTTGTAGACGACCAGGCTGAAACACAGATAGCTGCAGCCCACGAAGCCCATGCACAGATACACGGCCTTGTTGTAGTCTCGCGGCTTGCGCATCTCCGAGATGACGGGCAGAAAAGCGGACGTTCCGGCGCTGGAGCAGAAGATGGACGCTACCGACGTGATGCCCGCGACGAAGGTCGGGTGGGCAACGACGTGGTAGCCCAGGTCAAAGTCGCCGGTCTGAGGAGCCGCAGCTGGGCGATCGAGAGTTGTGACTCCGACACTACATATTGGAAGAATCGCCGTTAGCCAAGTTCACGACCAATGCGTCCGTTGGGTGCATCACTTACACGACGATGAAGACGGCCACGAAGACGGAGATGAATCCGATCCAGGTCAACCAGGCAATCTTCTCAAACTTTCGGACGCTCGCCAGGAAGCAGACGGCCACCGTAGCGACTAGCATGAAGTAGTTGGTGCAGATGGCGTGGTCCGACAGCGCGTTGAGGGCGACCGACGAGCCGACGATGCCTGAAGCGCCGACGATGGCAAACGTTACCAGGAAGATGATGCCCACAATCTCACGAACGACCGGGCCGCCCACGACCTCGGCCATGTCGGCGATGGAGTGGCATCCCGCGTGCGAGTTACGGAAGTTGCCCTGTACAATGGCGCAGTACGTGTTGAGGAGCTGCCACCCGATCACGTTGATGGCACCGGGCAGGGCGCCCAGCACGAACATGGACGACGGGATGGTCAAGACACCGGTGGCGAAGATGACTACGATGGGATATTAGCAGGGAGCTTTTTTCTCATTGAAAGGAAAGGTGGGTTAGGTGTTTAGAAATCACATACCCTTGAGGAAGATGACGGCGGTATGGATCCAGCCGACGGTTCGGAAGTCTACAGCTCCTTCGCCGCGCTTGAACACCTCGAAGGCATTGTCGGAATCTTCCACTTTGCCGGCATCCACACTGCTGCTGCTGCTGTTGCGTCCCGGCGCGGGGGTGATGGCGTCGACGCCCTTCTCAGAGCTGGTTGCGGCCATTGTCTAATTCGTGAAATGCTGTTGACTTGGCAATGTGCACAGGAGTACCGAGCAACCGAAGCTTCTCAGGAGAGGACTTGTGGCGAAGAGTTAATGAGCTGGTCTGTCTCATCCAGGAATCGTTTCGGGGGGTATATAGTGTTATATGGACCAGAACCAGGGAATGCCCCGGGATAGTGAGTTGCACTGAAGAGCCTGGTCACATCTGCGCCAATACGATTCAGCGACACCCTTGAACTGGTGACCAACGGCTAAGATAAGCCGTCTGGGGTTTTAGCGTGCTCTGGGGGCACATGGTTCTTGATACAGCTAGGTTCATGGTGGAGATGATGTGCATTGAGAGTTGATAGCGTTGGAGCTGTTGGGAGAGTTGGAGGTTGGAGACTAGTGTCGGCACTTGTTGGAGGGTTGGGGTAGATTTGGTCGCGAATGCCTCCAACAAAGACGAGTTTGGAGATGATGGAGGTCCATATCCACGGTTTATCTCGAGGTTGGAGTTGATCCTGGAGTGTTGAGGGGTATCATGGTGTCCAAGATGCTGCCCCAAGCCTCCATGGTCTAGATCTTGACCCCAGCTCCAACGGGCTTTGCTTAGATGCACTTGGTGGAGATGATAGAGCTCTTAGGTTTGGGGTACGAGTGATTGATAGACGGTGCTCCGGCTTGGCGGTAGAGGTCCCGCGTGTTGCTACGCTGAGACTGCTCACTATCTTGATGAGTCCAGGCTGAGATCTATGGTAAAAACGTATGAGTAAAATAGGTTGATTTCGTGAGCGTCCCACGACCAACCGCACGTTGGTGTATTTGAACTACGGTCGAAGAACGGAAAGAAAAGGGAAGGTTGGTTAATAATTGATACTGACAAATATGCGATCTGCATTCAACTACATCAATCCATTCATGAGAAATGTGAAAATTAGAGGCTGTCAAGTTCGGTTGGTGAGCTCACAAGACCAGCAGTCCCAACTAGACACAAGGAAACTCGTGAACCAGACAACATTCGATTGAGACTGGGCGTAATTTTATTATACAGAGGTAGACATCGATCATCACTTCTTCAACATCGCACCTGATGCGGCTGGCATTAACGCTCCAGGCGCTGGCGTGTTCTTGCTCTTAAACTCATCCGACATCTCCGCCATAGTCACAAACTCGACGCCCTCGTGCTTTTTGAAATGCTCGATAAGTCTGCGCTACTGTCAGCTCTCTGTTCACACGGATGTACCAACGTAAATATGCGGGATCAACATCGGCTTACCTCTCATGCATCAAAAGCGCGTGCGGCCGTCCCGACACATCGGGGTGGATCGACATGGGAAAGATGAACTCGTCGTACTCGCGGTAGAAGTAGTCGAAGTGGTCGCGCCAGATATCCTCGACGTCGCGCGCGTTGACGAAGNNGCGCCGCCTTGATGAACATCATTGGCGGCAAATCGTCCAGGTACCAGTTAGACGGGATCTCGACGAGCCCTGTGTCGGCGCCCCGTACAAGCGGCTTCATCCAATCCTCGGCCTTCTTGGTGTAGTCGATCTTCGTCCACGACTCCCCCGTGTTGAGGTAGTACGGTTGGCAATCGTGATGCGCCATGCTGTGGTCGTATTCGATGCCGTAGTCAAGCAGCAGCTGGGCTCCCTCGCCGCTGGTCTCCCACCTACAAAGACTCCCAGTTAGAGATAGATGCAGGAGAACACATGGAGAAAGAAACTCACCAAGGTGCGACGCTTCCTCGGGGCGGCTTGCCACCGCAGAAATCCGTCAATTGCCGGAATGTCTTATCCAGGACATCGCGCTGCTGCTCAATCGTCATGTCGGTCGGGTTCTCGTGCGAGTAGCCGTGCAGACCGATCTCATGGCCGGCGTCTCTCACAGCGGCCATGTCCTCCGGAAACGTGTCGAGGCTGTGGCCGGGGATGAACCATGTGGTTTTGATCTTGTACTTGTCGAACAGCTTCAGCAGCCGTTGCGTGCCCACCGTACCGGCGAAGATACCTATTTCGGCGCATGCGGTGTTAGTTAACTGAATCGCTGAGGAGCTTTGTCGAGGGGAAACAAACCTCTGCTAATGTCGTTGGGCGAGTTCTCCCCGCCATAAGAACCCAACCAGCCGGCGACGGCGTCGACGTCGACGCCATAGCTGATGAGGACGCGCTTCTTGCCCATTGTAGATTTCGGTTGTCTGTAATGATGAATTTGGTTGTGAAGCAACGGAGAGCAAGCTTGAGAGTAAAGGAAATACGTCAGCTTAGATGAAGTGGGGAGCTGCTCCTTTGACCGGCAAT
Source organism: Neonectria neomacrospora (assembly GCA_013756995.1). Taxonomy (NCBI): domain Eukaryota; kingdom Fungi; phylum Ascomycota; class Sordariomycetes; order Hypocreales; family Nectriaceae; genus Neonectria; species Neonectria neomacrospora. The sequence continues at coordinate 28,000 of JABSTB010001096.1, read as the reverse complement.
GGCAGACCTCTTATGATGCAGCGCCGCAGACGATAAGCGCGACCGAGTCAGGTCTGTCCGGATCAATCGCCAATCCCAGAGCGTCTGGGGATCTGGATGCATCGCGGGGTATTGAGTTGGAGCTTAATTGGGAGTTATCAGTTGGAGGCTTGTCTAAGCTCCACTGCTACTGTTGGAGTCGTAAGCGCCAATGATAGACACATACCGGCTCAGCGGAAGATAGAGCCATATCATCGTATCAGTGAATCGACTAATATGGTTCGACTAGAAACAATGGCCTCTGATCATAGGAGCTGTCGGGTTCAACCTCTTATCCTATTTACACGGCGGTGAGAAAATTGAAGGTCTAGACCATCACCAACCCTGCAAGATGCCAGTCAACCAGGAAATACCGCAGTATATGAAAGCGGCTCAAATCCGTGAGGTGCGTCAAAGTGAACTATTGAAAGACTCAACCCGCGTTGACAACTCCGTTAGTACAACACGCCCTATGAGCTAGTTTCCATCCAAGTGCCCAAGATCAGAGACAATGAGCTCCTCATCAAGGTCCACGCAGCAGGCTTCTGCCACTCGGATCTTCAAGTCCTCCGCGGCCAATTCAGCTGCAAGCTGCCCATGATACCCTCGCATGAGCCTGCCGGGGTGGTTGTGCAGGTTGGTCCAAAATGCGGCGGCTCCTGGAAGACAGGTGATCGGGTAGGCGCCCTGAATTTCAAGAACGCGTGTTCCCAATGCACTGGATGCGCGTTGGCTCTGCGGCGCCATAGCATGCTGGATCCGAGGATTTGCGAGAGACGCGAGATGGCTGGATTCAAGAACGATGGGTGCTTTGCCGAGTACATGGTTGTTGACCCAATCACCACCGTGTTGTTGCCAGAGTCTCTGCCGTTTGACCAAGCTGCGCCGCTAATGTGCGCTGGGGTAAGTCTTGTTCAATACACAACCAACCGTGCGAGGAGTAGTATACTGAAGTTGAGATCACAAAGGCAACCGTATGGGGCGCACTCGAAAAAGCAACAGCCAACCTAGAGCCAGGCGCGGTTGTGGCCATCGTAGGGATAGGAGGCCTCGGACACCTTGGCGTCCAGTTCTCCAAGGCCATGGGATACCGCACAATTGCCATCGACAACCGAGAAGCCGGGAGGACTCTAGCGACCGAAGTCCCTCCCGATCTGTCACCAGACGTGATCCTGGACTCGACCTCGAGCGAGGCCGCAGCAGCCCAGATCCTCGAGTTCACAAAGGGCGAAGGAATCGCTGCTGTGATTGTTTGCACAGATTCTCTCGACGTCAACTCCTGGGCATTGACACTTCTGCGCTTTGGGGGGATCATGGTGGCGCTTGGGCTGCCTCCGGAACAGTGGCGGTTCGATCCCAGTGTGATGGTGTTCCGCGAGCTGGTCATCATGGGGAGCTACGTCGCAAGTGCCGATTCTACAAGAAGAATGATGGACGTGGTGGAGAGGAGTGGCGTCAGGTCTCACGTTACTCGTGTGGCCTTCAGCGACATCCCTAGAATTGTAGAAGCATACCAGGCTGGAGGGTTCAAGGGCAGACTGGTCGTTGATGTAGCTGGTCAGGCGTGATACGATATGGTTCCGAGCGAGCTTCTACAGCCAGTTCTTGTTGTTGGTACTATTTCTCTAGTAATAATGTGACGATACGAATATCTAGCAAGACAACAACTGCGGTAATGCATCCAACTTCTACGTCAGTGATGGCAGGACTTTGCTGTCGCCGTCTTGAGTTGAACTTGCAACCTACTAATCGACTATTCGACTATTCAACTCTTACTCTAAGGAATCAAGGTTATGCTCCATGTTCTAGACTTTCCACATAGCCCCCAAGTCTCATGATTAGTAGAAACTGACGGCTCTCTTTACCCGCATACGAGCATCCATCTCCAACCCGTTGCTCTCGTGCATATCTTGGCGTTTCATACCCCATTCATCGCGACGCACTTGTCGCGTGATCTTAATCATGACAATCTCAACCATTGCAGATCATGTAACCGTTCGGAAAGTAATTGGCTATCAGACATCTACCCCAGACCCATCGCGACCGTTTAAAGTTATCTGGGGAAATTGTCTCAGAGACACGTCATCCATCAGGTGTACAGTACAGGTGGGACTGCATCATTCTTGGGGTACATTTGAGAGAGGCACCCAGAGGTGGAGAACGGACTCTGCGAACGACTCCAACAGCAGTCTCCAACTCATTGAATCCTCCAACTCCTCACGTCCTCCAACGCCCCGCTGTTGATCGCTTCAGACCCCATTGCGCGGATTTGCGATGTCATGTTGATAATGCCTAAATATTTGTCATCTCATGTTTCTCGGCAATCATACTGCGATACGGTCGATTCAAATTCCGTAATCACATAGAAAGGGCCGCTTATCGAATGTTGTTGGTGTCTTGGAGCATATTCTAAGACGGCTGCTTCAAATATCGGAAACAGGTGTGAACATCAGGTACTAAGAGAAAACATTGATCTTAGTGTATCTTGCACTACGCGATAAGAAGCAGCCACCACAATCAACATGTCCGTCTTCTTCAAAGAAGCCTCACCGTATGTACCCTCATGACAGCCCTCAAACCCTAGCTCTGATCGCTGACATTTTGATTTCAGGGGCAATCCGGTCAAGAAAGGCGATGTCGAGGACGTCCTGAAGAAAATCGGGGTTGGCATCAAGGAACAAGACTCGGACGACTTCAACCAGCTCCTCGCTGCCGTCCACGACTGTGCAGAACGCATCTCCGGTCTCCCTGACTATCAACCAACACCTGACATCAAGAAATACCCACGCGAGGATGTCCATCGGCCGACAGCAGAACAACAAGATTTTGGCAACGCATGGGCGCACAAGTTCCTCATTAGGGGCGACCCCAATGGCTCTCTCTTGAGTGGCAAATCTGTCTGCGTGAAAGACTGCATCGCCGTTGCAGGCGTGCCGCAGTTCTACGGCAGCGATGCCTTTCCTGCGTGGACGCCAAGCACGGATGCTACCGTTGTGACGCGGTTGCTGGATGCCGGCGCAAACATCGTGGGGACAGCGACGTGCGAGAACTTTTGCAACTCGACTTCGTCCTTTACCAGCGCTCAGGGATCTGTCGATAACCCCTATCGAAAGGGCTACTCTGCGGGTGGAAGCACCTCCGGAGGCGCTGCGCTGGTGGGATCTGGCCTCGTCGATGGCGCCATTGGAGGAGATCAGGGTGGAAGCATTCGAGTGCCTGCTTCATTGTGTGGGTGTAAGTGGCATGTCCTTGTCTGTTGGTTATACTTCACGCGCTGACTTGGTGATCTTGATATAGGCGTCGGCCTCAAGCCTACTCATGGGCTTGTTCCTTGGACCGGTATTACTAGCGGCGATGCCGTTGATGACCATGCCGGGCCACTGACACGATCTGTATATGATGCTTCTTTATTCCTCGACGCTCTTGCTGGGCACGACGGTATTGATGACAGGTCACAAGCTGCGGGAGCCCATGGATCACACGGTTACGCAGAATCGCTGGCGAAATGGAATGATCAGCGTCCCAATCTAGCTGGTGTCAAGGTCGGCATTCTGAGGGAGGGATTCAGTCCGGAAATTTTCGACTCCAAAGTTAAAGAGGTTGTTCTCTCTGCCGCGAGCATGCTCCAGCAGCTGGGTGCCACAGTCGAAGAGGTGTCCATCCCATCACACCTCGAAGGCCCTGCTATATGGACCATCCAGCAGAGAATCTCGGGGTCCCTCACCATCCTCGGCAAATCTCATGGAAGAAGGGGAGTTTACCTCACCGAGTTCGAGCACGCGAGACTCCCCTGGACGACGGAGAACTTCCAGAAGCTCTTCCCTTCGACCCAAAACACCATCATCAATGGTCTCTACCTGATGGACAAGTTCCCGGGTCTTTACGGAAAAGCCGTAAACCTCGGCCGTAAGATTAGCGACGACTACGAGAAGGCTTTCTCGGAGTTCGACGTCCTCATAATGCCGACGACACCTTATGTGGCCCCCCAGCATGGTAGCCGCGGAACACCACGCCAGTGCTTCGAGCCCAGCATCGGCTTGACCACAAACACAGCCGTGTTCAACGTGACCGGCCACCCGGCGATGTCGTTGCCGGTGGGGTTCGCACCCGCCAAGGAAGACTCGAAAGTGTCGCTGCCGGTTGGCATGCAAATCGTCGGGGGTCTGTGGCAGGAGAAGAAGATTCTCAAAGTTGCACATGCTTGGGAGACTGCCTTTGACTGGAAGGCAACCCCTGCCGCGGTCAACGGAGGTCCTGACAAGGTCATTTCTGGAGGTTTGAAGGAGAATGGCTGGTCGAAGTTGAACGGGCAAAGCACAATAGAAATCGCCCAGCTTACAGTAAAATCGTAAACGAGGAATTAGACATTTAATATGATTTTGTTCACTTACACACTTGCTGCCTACTTGAGAGCACCTAGTTAATAGTATATCCACCATCTACTACAAGAGCATGTCCCTGGACAAAGGATGCTTGGCTCGAACATAAGAATAGCACAGCGTTTGCAACTTCGTCTGGCCGGCCCATCCTCCGCATCGGCGCAATGTCAATCGCGGGCTTCAATCGCCGCGTCACCTCCTCTGAGCCCGTCGTCATTGGGGACTCAATCACACCTGGACAGACGCAGTTGATGCGGATTCCGTCTGCCGAGTAGTCAATGGCATCGGCGCGGGTCATGCTGATGATGGCAGCCTTTGAGGCGCAATATGGGGCTGTTATACATGAGATTAGGACTATACAGCTAGCTCGAAGGAGTAGCAGTTAACGTACCAGCTCCGGGCCGCGCAACAATTCCCAGTTGACTGGCGATGTTGACAACTGCGCCCCGTTGCTCGGGGTGCTCCGCCAGCGGCTCCTGCTTCAACATTTGTGCCAGCGCCGCCCGCGAGCAGAGCCAAGAGCCGCGATAGTTTACGCGAGTGATGAGGTCAAATGCAGCCGTTTCGGTCTCTGTCGAGCGAAGGGATTCGCCCAGGATACCTGCGCAGTTTACAGCATAGTCGAGGCGCGAGAACCTGGTGGCAACGTCGCTAGCCATGGACGAGACGAAGGCCTCGTCCGAGATGTCGCCCGGGAGCGTCAAGACCTGAGCGTCTGGATTGATCTGCAAGATGGCATCTCTGGTCTGTGCGAGGGTGGTTTCGTTGATGTCCGTGATGGCAAGCCTGGAGCATCCTGACCGGGCAAATGCTTTGGCAACAGCGGCGCCGATCCCTGGACATGCGTGTAAGTGAGGGCTGTTGAGTAGCACCGGGGCTGTCCATACCTGTGCCGCCAGCGCCAGTGACCAAGGCCACGCCGGGGAGCTTTGCCGACAAGGATGCCATTGCGACGAAGACTATTCTAGATTTAATGCGACGTTTGACGGTTGGTTGTGTTGGCTGGTTGTTGACGGGCTGATGTCTGAGGGGACGGGCGCATACTGTAGTCTATCATCTGCCGAGGCGTCGACTGCTACCACCGGCGACCATCTTGTCACAAGGGGAGATCCCTGCTCCAAACTCTACCCATCCATTATCTTCCCAATTCGAGGATGAAGCCGCGCCAATGGTTCGACGATCCTTTCCTTGGCTAGTCATCACTGATAGCAGCCCCAACCCGATTGTGGAGCGATCCGCCTCAACCGAAACCTACTCCAACTCCAAGTGGAGAGCTTCCGAGAGGCCGAGATAAGCCCCCTCAGGCTTCAGCGAGTCATTCAATCGCCTGCGTCGCTCACTGTCTCCAGGGACTAGTCCCCATCGCCCCAGTTCGCTCGCCCCTTGGGTGTTTCTCTCCAACTCCACGTTTCGGTATTTTGTAATACCTACTCCAAGATGCTGGCAGCGGAGACAGAAAGTGGCGACACGCAACCGCCTCAGCGCAGACGACGCCGTGGAGTTCCCCACGTGTGTTCCCATTGTGCAAGATCCTTCAAGCGCTCCGAACATCTGGAACGCCATGTTCGCACTCGTGAGTGTCCCCAGGCTTTGGAGACGAGAGCATCCACCGGCCCACATGCTCATTGTCGTCGCAGATACCAAGGAGAAGCCCTTCTTGTGCCGCTGCGGAGCGGCCTTCACGCGTCGCGACCTGTTGACTCGGCATCAGCGCATCACGTTCCACGAGGGCGGTGTCGCGAATCCAGTCGGATCCCACCGGCCTGCGGAGCCGGATCTCGCTGTCGCCGCCGCCGCCGAGTCGCTGTCGTCGCTGTCCGGGTTGAACGCTCCCCCGTGGGTTCAACAGCCTACGTCTACAACGGTGTATGTAGGTGTTGGTCAGCGCGGCATCGTGCCGCAGACAATTTCTGCAGATGCATGCCATCAGTCTCTCATGGCCCCTCAGATGCTCGACCAAGGTTTGTTATTCCGATGGACTTGACCCCAACTCTTGGCGTTCCGTGCTTACACTCCCAGTAGCCCAGGACATGAGCGGTCTTGATCAATTCCGGGAGTTTGCAGACTTTCTCGATGGAGTCGGCCTCCCTGCTGAGTGGAGTCCATATCTCGAGAACCCAGAAAGGGGAGAGTCCGACGCTGGAGAGCAGGTAACGGGAGAACCAGAAGCCTCCGTTGTTCATCCTCACTCCAGACCTGTTACTAGACCAGGCACCCCCTTCAGTTCGTGGTTGCCCTCGGCGCCTGAAGGAGATAGAATTACTGGACCAGGTTCAGTTGAAAGCATGTCACAGCTTCGTCCTCGCATTCTCCCTGTTCCCACCACTAACAATACCAACCAGATCCTCGAGTTCACGAGTTCTCTCCTCCGTTGTTCAAAATCACCGACGAACAGCGAGCCCGGTTAACTCAGTCGCTAGAGAGTTTCCGGGGTGTTCTTGATCCGGACTTTCGCTTACCTTCCCGTCATGCCCTGACCAGATACGTTACCTCGTACTTTGAAGGGTTCCATACCCACTTGGTCTTCATCCATGTCCACACTTGGCGAGTCCTCGATAGTCCCCTGGAGCTGGTTCTTTCCATCGCCGCCCTTGGCGCTCAGTATTGTCTGGAACACCGAAACTCTGAGCGTCTCTTCCACGCAGGAAAAGCAGTGCTCTTTGAACGGCTGTTCCACGAGCGTGGCAAATTCGGGCCCAAGACGGCCAGTCTTCTAAACATGCAGACTGGCTCACCCTATAGAAAGGCGCAGGTTAACGATAGCACCATGAGCGGCATGTCTAACTTGGATTGCGGACTGTGGGAACCTATCGAGACTGTCCGAGCCCTGACAAACCTCATGGGCTACGCGACATGGGAGCCCAAGGAGTCTCTGTTGCAGGAAGCATTCACCTTGCAAAGCCTGCTGGCCCAAGTTGTTCGAGATATCGGTCTAGAGGAAGAAGAGGATCCTGAGAACATCTCAGACCTTGCGTCTCTACATACGGCCTGGCTAGCGTGGGTCCACCAAGAATCCGTCCGGAGGGCGAAACTCACTGCCTTTTCCTTCATCCATATTCACAGTGTCGCCTACAACGTCTACCCGGCTCTGAGAAGCAACGAGATTCACCTGAGGCTGCCCTGCTCCACGAAGGAGTGGAAGGCCCCAACAGCGGCGCAGTGGCAGTCGGCTCGGCGAGAGGTTCGGAAGCAACAGCTTCACTTTCAGGATGCTTTGGGGCTGCTGCTGCGCAACGTCGACTGCGCAGTAGCATTAGACCCAATTCCCACGCCGCTCGGGAACTATGTTCTGCTGCATGGACTACTACAACGAATCTATATCGTCCGTGACCTATCTCTACCCATCATGGATCGCTCTGCATCCCTTCCATCCGAAGAGGTGGAAAAACTCGAGTAAGTCGGGCTCCCAACGCATAAACTCCATTCGTTCGTCAAAAAGTTCTCTTGGGCTTCACTATTTGGCTAACCATTGGGAATATAGGCGAGGCCTTAGGTCATGGACTACAAGCTGGCAGCAAGCACCTGAATCGAGCCTCAATCCTAATAACGAGAATGGGCCAATTCCCTTCACTTCGAGCTCCTTGCTTGGGCTCGCGTATGTCCGCATATATCTCAATCTTGGACCTTATCGACAACTAGAGACACGAGACCCAACCAGAATAGCAAAGGCCATGTTGAAGTGCCCTGATGTTGAACGAAGCGACGGCGTAATATCAGCCCTGCTGTACGCCACTCATGCACTGAGCATCCCGGTCAGACTAGGTGTCGACCGCGTCGCTCGGAGCCAGGCGTTCTTCTGGAGTGTCCGACATTCACTATCAGCACTGGAATGTGCAGTTCTCCTGAGCAAATGGCTCGGGTCTCTTCAAGCATCAGTTAAAGCGGTGCCTCTTACTGGTATGTATTTATGGTGCGCAGTGTACATTTTAGTAGCTAACACTACCTCTTTCAGGCAGCGAGGATCGCATATTACACTGGGTTCGTTGCATTGTCGAAGAAGCCTATGCGGTAGTAGATTTTGACGAGGAAGAAGAGGCTGGACTAAGGTTAGATCCGCAAGGCCTCAGTTTTGCCGTGTTGAAAATATGGGTACATTTCTTCAAAAGGAACACCCAGTGGCCGTTTATCAACATCCTCGGTGCAAGCCTGGAGAAATACAGGGATCAACTGATACGCAATGCGCAGCAGCACCCATGATCTGCCACAGAACCAGTCTATCAACCTAGACCTTCTACATCACCGCAGCGCAACGTGGCACAGAAAGCCCCATAATTTGGTTCTCAAACACGGGTATTGATACTCCTTGGGGGATCCTTGGCTGGAAAAGGGACCCTCTTTGGATGCTCTCGGGGTCCAAGAAAGATCTGCGACACTCCTATCTCGGCAGTTGGTACTCCGGTCAAGGGCCCTTGATCATAGAGTGTCTGCCGTGGTCGCGTGCAAGGGCACAATTCCCAATACCAGTGCCTAGTATGAACTCAAACCAGACGAAGAAAACGAGGGGTGGACATTGGTCCGATACGGGGATCATACGCATTAGGCATTCCCAGACCGACATGGCTATCTAAGGCTCGCTTCACTTGGTCGACGCAGTCGGCATGGATAAGAGCATAGCCGGGGACGCTTTGATGGGAACCGACAATTACCATAAGCTCGAAATCCCACATACGACATACGGGGGATGCATGAGGCGAGCATCAAGTCATGATAACGCCAAGTAGCCGATGGCGGCGATAAGAAGTATCATGAGAGAGAATGCCGACTACACGGCGTCATGGCAGGGAAGGGACACACCTTGTGATGAATACACAACATCGTTGGGCAGTAACACGGCCAATACCCATTCCCGCGGTATTCTCCTGCGGTCAAATTCGAAAGGGACGCAGATCCAACGTCAAACTGGGCCGGGGTGGGGGGGCGGTTGGAGGTTGAGTATGACGAAATGGGTAGCAGATAAGGTGGTGAACAAAAGTCCCGATGCCAAGCTATAGTGACACAAGACAGTCGCAAGAAAGAGGAAGGAAGAGGAGAGCAAAGCAAACAAGGGAGCGAGATAGTTACCACTCTGGAAACAGCGAAGGTCCGATAAGATCTGTATAGTCGCTGTCTTAGCCACTCTTCGTTGCTCGACTAGATGATTCGGCTCCAATCACGAGTGTTGGGTGCTCCGGTAGAGCCCCGGGCTTTCATCGAGGTTGTGAGATGTTCTCTGGCCGAAATAGGATGGTGGTGATGGAGAGATAGGTATGTAGTATGGGGGTCCAGGGAATCAGGGTCCAACCGTCCAATACTCAACCTAGTCACCATCTTAGGGCCCCGCATTGAAGCCGAGGGGCTAGTGCAAGAGGTCAGAACCATAATTAAGTATCAGACTTTGGCTGGTAAATCGATTGGTCCATCAGCGTGACCCTGTCCCAACTGCCAAAGCCCGACAACGCGGCCGACGACACGCGTTCAGCAACATTCCCGTACTGGATTGGATTGACTGACCAACCGGCCAATGACGTGGAAGAATTAGTGGTCACATGATGAAGTCTACTTGGACTTCAAGCGCACATCCTGTTGCTGCTTGATCCCCCGTCCACGGCCCGCTTCGCTGACGACGCCTCTCCATCTTCACCACGACACTCACCAACTCCAGCAACTAAATTCGGCCGTCTACCGCCGCATTCCTGTTTATCATATGTGCCAAGATCCAGCCCATGGGTCGCCCCCCTGTCATGTCCTGTCCTGCTCTACGCGTCCCGTGGTCGTAATGTTTGCGTCGCCCTTGTACGAGTATACAAGTCTACAAGCGTACGAATAAAGTATCCAGTGAAACAACTACGAATCCTCGATCTGGGTTTCTCTCGCCAGTGTCGCCTCGGTCCTACAGGCGTGGCTTCAAGACACAGCGCCCTACTTGTTAGATACGGAGAAGCGCAACCAACATACCCATGTTATGAAAACACAAAACGAGCCAGGGGAAGCCCCCAGGCCCATCCAGCTCGCAATGCGCGGCGCAGCTTCTTTAGCACACCTCGGGACGTTGCAAGTTTGTCCTTGGCCAGGAAACCATGTTGGATGGGTGCCGTCTTTCCACACGGGCATGGATTTCCCCATTCGGCGGCCCATCAAAAGTTCCTGGTGTATGCAGTTAATCCCGTCTAGAACATCGTCAAAACTGCTGTATGCACCTCGAACAGGCGAAATGTGCGATGGTAGAAACTCTCTTGCCCACGCGTTCGACGATGTACGAGAGATATGAACCCATCGACCCTTGTTTCCTCGCTTTTCTACAACTTCGAATCCTTCCTATCGATATGTCGCTATACACATTGTAGAAATATCGACATTGAAACTTGGATACTTCGATGCGACAGATACTTCGGTGCCACAGATACTTCAATGCCACAGTTACTTCCATGTCACAATTACTTCAATTCCACATATCTAACACCTCCTCAATAGTTGCAAGACCTGACCCGCGCCTCGTCACGGGTGTGCAACCATACGGCGTATGCTATCTCCAAAAGTTCCTCGGCCTGTGCCCAAGAGTCCCCTCAAGTGCTAGCTACTCACGACAATGTCGCAGCAAACACGCCTTTCACCTTGTCTTATTGAACTTCCCCCACACTTGACCCAAATCTGCGATAACGAGCGACTACTCTTATTGACGTGCTGTAGATAGCCAGTTTGCAGTTGGTCGCCTTCCAACTGTTGGTTCCTATACCCCAGCGGCCGGCTCCCTCCATATCGCAAAAGGCCTTAACCTTTGTCGTTCTGGGAAGGTCCTTTCCGGTGGCCCTCGGTAGTGGTGTCATCTATCCCTATCTTTACTGTGATATCAGAACTGGATCTTGGCACCTGGTGGTTGGTACTCCGAGGTGAGTCGTGATACCTTGCAGTAGCACTCCTTTCAGATAATAAAATACCATTCGCCTCCGTTGAGACAAAAGTCCGTCCCTCTTTACTAACATGACACTGGCCCATTGCCCAGAAGTCCAATAGAAACCATATAGGATCCCGCTTACATGTTGTAACTGAAATGGCCGAGGTTATCAAGTCGGACGCCCCGGCGCCTGTCGGCGGCATCCTGGAGAAGGAGGTCAGTGCTTGATCCAATACTCATATTATGTGCGAACAGTATACTCACCATCATTCACAGCCCCTTGAGACCGTCAACATCGCCAATGAACCTGAAGTCGCTGTCCAAGCCGACCTCAAAGTCACTGAGGATGACTTGCTCGAGGCCAAGGAGATTGCCGCTTCCCTGTCTCTCGAGGACGTCCGCACCGTAAGTCCTGTCCATGGATGTTCGTCCGGGAAGTACTGACTCTTGTCTCTCAGATCATGACCCAAGTCTACGCCCTCCATAAGAGAGACCCAAACTTCCCCCTCTCCATCATCGAAAGGATTGAGGCCTTTATAGGTGAACTAGACCCCGATACCCTCCCGACTAATATTATCTAACTCAATCGTAGGAAACGAGTCCATATTTCAGAACCCGGAGAAATACGAACAAATCATCGAAGAGATGAAGATTGAGACTGCTCTCATCACCAACAACTCCCCCTATGCAGAGGTCCGCGCTGTCGTCGATAATCACGATGATCCTACCATGCCATGCTCGACTATCCGTTCCTGGATTATTGGCATCTTCTTCTCCGCTCTGATCTCATTCATCAACGGATTCTTCGATATCCGTCAGCCAAGTGTTTATGTCACATCTAACGTGCCCCAGCTTCTCGCCTATCCCATCGGCAAGTTGTTCGAAAAGGTTCTTCCCGATGTTGGGTTTACCCTCTTCGGCGTCCGGCACAGTCTGAACCCCGGACCGTTCAACAAGAAGGAGCATATGCTTATTACTATCATGGCAAGCATCTCAAAGGATGTTCCATATACCAACTACGTCGTATGGATGCAGTACTTGCCAAACTACTTCAACCAGTCCTGGGCCATCAACTTCGGCTACCAGATTACCATCGCGCTCTCGACCAACTTCATCGGCTATGGCCTTGCCGGTCTCTGCCGACGATTTCTCGTGTATCCCTCATATTGCGTGTGGCCCGCGTCCCTCGTGACTATTGCCCTCAACACTGCCTTCCACAGCGACGGCAACATTCCCGTACCAGGTCCGCTCAAGCAGATTTGGCGGTGGTCGCGTCTCAAGTTCTTCGCCATCGCCTTTACGGCTATGTTCTTTTACTTCTGGCTGCCTAATTATCTCTTCTACGGCTTGAGTTGGTTCAGCTGGATGACGTGGATCGCCCCCGACAACGTCAATCTATCTGTCATCACCGGAGGCTACGCGGGGATGGGCCTCAACCCATTTCCCACGTGGGACTGGAACGTTTTTATTTACTTCCTTGACCCATTGATGGTGCCGTTCTTCAGCACGTTCAACTTCTTTATCGGTTCGCTCATCACCTTCTTCATCGTGGTCGCCATCTTCTACGGCAATGCATACAACAGCGCTTACCTGCCGATCAACTCCAACCACGTCTTCGATCACTTCGGAGTGCAGTACAACGTGACGTCCATCCTAGACGAGCGCGGTATTTTCGATGCCCAGAAGTACGAGGCCTACTCGCCTCCGTTCCTCGCGGCCGGCAATATCGTGGTCTACATGTTCTTCTTCGCCGTGTACACCTCCACCATCACCTATGGCATTCTATACCACCACCAGGAAATCGCCATGGGCTTCCGCGATCTCGTCAACAGCTTCCGTCCGTCCAAGAAGCACGAGGTGGAAAGCGGCCAGGTCCTTGATATCCACAACCGTCTCATGAAGTCGTACCGCGAGGTCCCAGAGTGGTGGTATCTGATCGTCCTCGTCCTCGCCGTCATCCTCGGCGTCGTTGGCATCGCCGAGTGGCCGACGTACACCACGCCCGCCGTCGTGCCCTACGGCATCGCCCTATGTCTCATTTTCGTTGTCCCCGTCGGCATCATTCGCGCCATGACGGGCGTTGAGGTGACCCTCAACGTCTTGGCCGAGTTCATTGGCGGCGCCTGGGTCGAGGGCAACGCGCTGGCCATGTGCTTCTTCAAGACGTACGGCTATGTGACCTGCGCCCAAGCCCTCAACTTCAGCAACGACCTGAAGCTCGCCCACTACCTCAAGATCCCCCCACGCTTTACCTTCTGGGCTCAGATGGTCCCGACAATCGTGTCAACCTTTGTCTGCGTCTCCATCGTCCAGTACCAAGTCCATCTCAAGGACGTCTGCACCGACGACGCCCCCTTCCGCTTCTTCTGCCCCGGCATCAACACCTTCTTCACCGCCGCCGTGCTTTGGGGAACCGTCGGCCCCAAGAAGATGTGGGGTGTCGGGGGTCAGTATGTCGAGACCCTGGTTGGTTTCCCCTTGGGCGTTGTCGTCGTTGTCCTCTTCTGGTGGCTCGGCAAAAAGTACCCCAGGAACAAGCTCATCCGCAACACGCACCCCGTCGTCATATTCAACGGCGGGCTTATCTGGGCGCCTTATAACTTCACCTACATCTGGCCTGCTGTGCCCGTTGGTTGGTTCTCGTGGGTCTTCCTCAAGAACCGCTACCTCGGTCTGTGGTCCAAGGTAAGCCGCAATGCCCCCTCAGCATGTGTCATTTGCACTAACACGTCCCACAGTACAACTTTGTCCTCTCAGCCGCCTTCTCCGCAGGTATCGCCATCTCGGCTCTGATTACCTTCTTCGCGCTGCAGTACAGCAACCTTGAAGTTACGTGGTGGGGCAACACCGCTCCATTCGAGGGCTGCGAGGGTTCAGGTGCGTGTGTTCTCAAAACAGTGGCCGATGGAGAGTATTTTGGTCCTCGCATTGGAGACTTCCACTAGCTGGGGTATGTTCAGGTTTGAGGAGTATGCGTTCTAAATATGCAAGTGGATTACGGTAAGCTTTTGGGCGCATTCGTTGAGTTTCTGCTGGTGTATGATGGTGCCTGTCGTGATTGTCATCGATGAAACCCTCATTATGAAAGTAAGCAGGTGAAGAAGATTTGAAATTTTACGTCACTGTTCGTCCATTTCTACTACACGGACAAATTTTAAGTGTCTTTACAGCTCCCGTTTAATTAACCGCTACAAGTGAGCTACAACGTATGAAGTTGAGCCTCAATATAAGCCAGCGAATAACTCATCGATTCGCTGCTTTTAGCAAGGCTATTGATATCACGGTACGCATACAACCCATGAGGTTGAGTAATATACAAGACGCCATGGATTCTAAGAGAGCAACGGCAATCCTTCATTTATATCTAACCAACATACAACTCAGAGTCATAAAGCAGGGTTTGTCCGCGCTGGTATTGGACTCCACTTCATACTTAGGAAACATATATTTGGTGGGAAAGAAAAACAAATCTGAAGATGAGCAAACATACATTCAAGCGGCAAGTGTTTGAATAGAAGACGAAGGCAGGTTTTATTGATGAAGTACAGACAGACAGTGTACTCCGACAGAAGTATATCCATTAGAGCCGAGAAACAAACACACGGCGATCCCGCAATTAACTAGGCGAAAGAGAGAAATTCCACTTTTTTGTTTTTATGCTCCAGAGTGAGCGAGAGCGATCTTCTTCCAGTGATCACGCTCAGCTTCCAACTTGGCAATCCTATCTTCCAACTCATCAAATCGCTGAGCCTTTCGCTCACGCGACTTTCGTGCCGCCAATGTGTTTCGGGCACGCTTCATGGCAATGGTATCGCTGGGATCCTCCACAATGATAGGAGGCAGCGGCTTGTCCCGCTTGCGGGCGTTGACACCGGAAACAGATGAGTGGCGAGTTGATGGTGGCGAGTTGCCTGACTTTCGGCGACCGCCAGATGAGGAACGACCCACCGACTCCAGATCGTCTGATTGCTGGGCGGGGGAGTTGTCCAAACTGGGCTGCTCAGGGGCAGTGGTAGTGTCCTGAGGGAACAGAGGGAACCAAGGGTCTCCAGCGCCCTCAAACTCGGCACTCCCGAAGTTTGGTGACACGTCGTATCCATCAGTGAAATCGGGAGACTCGTTGTAGATGGAGGGAGAGGTCAAGGCCGTGAGGGCTGACGAGTTGGGAGCAGACATGAAAGGATCTTGGATGAGCAAGTCCTGGGGCGAGATGGTGCCCAGGTTGGAAGTAGAGCTGGAAGCACTGCCGTTGAAATCAAAGACAGTGGGGACAGCCGGAGAGGAGAAAGCCGTGTTGGCCCCGCCTTCGAAGGCAGTGAACTCTTCGAGTTCGACGTCTGAGGATGATGGTGAGCTATTGGTTTCAGGAGAAGAGAGAGAGTTAGACAAACCTGCGGCGTTCATCATCTTGGCGGTATGTGGGACGCTTCCGGTGCTCTGGCTAAAGAGGGGTACGGGAGGTCTAGCAGGACGAGACTGCTGATTCAAGGTGACGGACGACGAGGGAGCCGAGGAAGCGTAAAACTGATTCTGGAGGCGGTTGACGTTTGCAGTAGACGACGATGGGTGACCAAAGGCGTGCAGTAATTGGGCTACTCGTTGGTTCTGAACAGCGGGGGAGACTGGCTGTTGGCGACGATAGTGCTGATGAGACGAGTGACGACGCTGTGATGATAGCGAAGGGGTAGACCGATTAGGGTGCTGACGAGGCTGAGGCTGGTCGAACAAGACAAAGTCCTGCTGTTGAGATTCGGGACTCTGGAGTTGTTGACGCGCGGGTGGTGCCGGCTGGTTGGGATTCGTGGAGGGAAGCCATGTTGACTGGGGATCCGTGGTGAAGACTGGGAAGTCTTGGCCTGAAATGTTGGCGGTTGTGAGGGAACTGGAGCTGAAGCTATGCAAAGCAGGGCTGAAGTTCAGGTCGACCGGAAGGTGAGCTGAACGGGGGGATTGAGTGGAGAGTAAATCGTGAATGTCCGGGGACGAAATGGTGACGGAGGGGGGGGAAACTCTGGGGAGAGAGTTGATTAAAACATGGTGGTGATCGCCTGAGGCGTGAGACAACTTCTGGGAATTATGTGTGGATAGTATTTTGGAAGCTGGGGAAGGGGAAAGTTGGGTGAGAAAGAGAGAAAAGGGAAGTTGTGGACTGGAAAACGGGGACAATTTGTATTTCTCAGGCAGCAAAGTTGGCCGGCGGGCAGGCACGAGGGCTGAGGGCTGTGTGTGCGGGCTTGAGTTGGTGTGGGTGGTGGGCTTTGCGCGGGCTGTACTTGCAAAGGGAGAGCGCAAGTACCCCGCATAGGGCTTGGACGCGGGGACGCTGCAGTGCACTAACGGGTAACTGCTGCAATATGGGCAATGTTTTGTTAGTATGACCTTGCAGCCGCAGGTACTTTGGTACAAAATCGTTCCGCCACGCCCTTCCTGACAGACATGGATCCGCCGATGAGTCACACGGCACTGCGCCAACCCGTTTTGGCCTGGCCGGTCGTGCCGGGTGCAACCAGCGCGCCAGCGTCTGAGACGGCGCCCTGCTTTGCGTCCTCTGCGTCCTGTGCGCCGCTAGTTTGCCGGGCTGCCAGGATACGTACTTTTCCACCAAGACTTGCCTTCCTTCGTTCAATCAGGTCAACTTATGCTGGCTATCTTGTCTTTTTAGCCTCGGCGACCCTGCCAAAAGGCCCTGTGGCTCGCCTCTAGCCTCTAATTCCCCCAATCCCTCTCTTGGAAGCCCTTTACCCCAGCAGCCCCCTCGCTTCTTCGCCCTAGAAAACAAGCCGTCCTACTGGAAAGCCATCCTACCTAGCCCGCCTGCGCCCCAGCCTCAATCCAATCCAGTTGATGCGGACCCGACCGCAATGGATTTCTCAGAAGCCAAGGGTTACGGCGAGGCAAACGGTCCAATGCCATGATTACCAATTGCCCTCTGGTGCGTATTATCCCCTCCATCTCACCCCTAACACCAAGGACAGCCAGTCGTTGCTCGGCATTTACTTCAGCTGACGAAGGCGATGATGGAAGCAAGGACGAATGCCCTGCAGTAGTTGCATGCGCCCATGGATGCTGGACCAAATCATCGCTCATCGCTCATCACAGAATCGCTGGCTTCGTTCTGCCTTCCCGTCTGCCTGCCTGTCCCTGCGCCCTTGCGCCCTTGCGCCTCCTCCCCGGTCGCCCGCTGGTTTCATGGATGGACGAGACGGACGCTGTCCATCCCGCCATTCCGGACAGACAGCCAGTCCTCGGCGGAGTTGTTATTGTTGTTCTCCAGTTTTGTTTGTTCTCTTGGATGGCTCCTTATCTCAGACACAGTGGCTATTTACCTCGAAGTCCACACTGTGTTTGGAAAACCTCCAAGCAAAAAGCCCAGCAACGAATGAATCCCCCCCCCCATGTCCATGTCAGCACCGCAAGCAGACCAACAAGCCCACACAAGCCCTGCGGCACAATTTATCAAGGCAGCCAAGAGAGGCATTGGCAGCGAAAAAGCTGGTCAGTATCCGGCCAACTGCTGCGCGGTGTCATGTGCTTGTCCATTCATCTACTGGTAGATGTCATTGTCACATCCAAATACAAACTGCCCAGATTTTGGCCATTCTTTTATCTGAACCACAACATGCTCTACAAAAGAGAAAATGTCATAGCCTTCCGCACGGTAGAAGCTAAGAAAGAGACGAGTTCCCCCAATGCGAAAGCAAGATGGAGGTGTGGAAACGAGACGGCCAGTCTCCTCAACTGAACCAACGCTATTCGTGGCTTGCGAAACGGGGACTGTCTCGCCTGTTAATTCCGTCCCTAGTACTCCGCCCGAGAAGGGATATTTGTCCAGCACCATATTAATTAGGAACAGTGGTACGGACAACATAGTCGTGGGCAAAGTACACTCTTCAACGACCTTTGTCCATGCAACCCATCGACTTTAACCGGCCGCCCTGAGTCGTCCAAAGGCAAGGCTCCGTCGGATCCTCGGGGCCACCTCGCGCAGATAATTACCTCGTCTTACTTTTTCCCACCATCCATCCCCCTGCCCGACCATTAGATCCCGTTCGTCGCCGTCGTCGTCGCCGATGCCGTCCCATCCCATGCCCGTCCGCTCGTGTCGTCCGCTCGTGTCGTGTATGTCGTCGTCAGCCCCCTAGGCCGTCCAGGAACGAGTCCGCCTGCCGCTTCGCCCGCCGCGCCGCCATGTCCTGTCTGCGCCGCTCAATCTCCTGCCGCCGCGTCTCTTTCAGGTCCTCTCGAGTCCGGCGTTGCTCCTCCGTCCGCAACCGTTCCTCTTCCAGGGATGCCATTTCCGCCGTCCGTGTCTCCTCGTCCTTGCTGAACTGGTAGAATCCCGTGCCCTTGGTGCGAATCTCGTGGTTCGCGTCGTAGTGCTGCGCTGGCGGTGGTGTTGCGCTACGGTCTCGCTTCCGTGCCAGCTCTTCCATCTTCTCTGGGTCCTCCGGGTTGAAGGCCATCGCCTGCACTGCATCTCCGAAGATTAAGTTGCTTGGTGCACTGGGGCGCGCTGACATGCGCTCAAGCTCCTCGGCTCCCAGCAAGCCTCGCCGAGCTCTGCGTTCCAACCTCTCTTTTTCCGCTTTGGTGACTTGTCGCACTCGCCCGAATTCGTCTTCGTACTCGACCATTTCGGTGCCATCGTCCTCGTCCTCGTCACTGCTGGTGGAATCGTTCTCCTTCCCCTCAACTCCCTCGGCCCATTTCCGATCAAAGTCTATCAATGGGGCAGCCTCGTTCTCCTTGGGCACGTAATCACCTCTCTTCATAGCCGCGTAAAGTCGTGCCTTATCCTCCATTTTGCGTTTTGCCCGTGCCAGCTCTTGCGTCTCCTCCTCGGTCCCAGCCACCTCCTTGATCTGGAGCTTATTGTGTCCATCGCTGGGCTCCTTGCTTCGTTTTTGTTTGCTGCCCTTGAAGAAATCTTCTTTGCGTTCCTTTGCCGGGCGTGCTCGACCCGATGACGTTGCGCCTGACGAGGCGTTTGACATGAGTGATGTCAGTTGAGCCGTAAAATCCAGGGATGCTCCCGACAATGTGGCATCTCGTTTCTGTTTTTTCGGCGCCCGCTGGCCGTAGAGGTTCGGATCCTGCGGCATGTCGTTTGTTGCTTTGTGCTGTCGCTCGGGGTCCCGTCGTGGGTCACAGTTTGTGGTTCATATGCCAGATTATGTATTGTTGACGGGTTAAGTTCATGAGTTGCAAGTGTTGTTTAGATAGGCTGGTCGCGGATCAGCCTGAGGCAGTCAAACGACCTTTGAGCCCAAAATTCAACCCAACACATGAGGCTACCTACAAAATGCTACGGCAGATGAGGCTCAATAATTGATCGTTATCATCGATCTCGAAGCTCCCACGCACTACGCGCTCACTTTCCCATAACAGCCATTGCCTGCTGGAGTGGGTTTCTTCCCTTTCTCATGGGTTATTGGTTCTTCAAGGCCCCTCTGCAGGGTAGGTTACCGCGGGGTTCGCTGGCGTGCTTGATGTCCCGCCTCATTGCCCCGCCATCCGCGACCGGAACTCAAGTTTGCTCATCAAGCATCAAAAGCTCTCGGATAAATTCGCAGTACAACATCAGTCATGTCCGCCCCTAAGCAGGTTTTCATCGCCATAATTGGTATTGAGCTCTCTACCTGGTGTAAATTACCTATCAAAGTGCTAATCGTTGATTGAATTCTAGGTGCCGGTGGTGTCGGCAAGGCCTTCATTGAGCAGCTCCAGACCCTCGCTGCCCGAAAGCCCTCTCCCAAGCTGACCCTCGCCTACATTGCCACTAGTCGCAAGGCTCTGTATAACGACGACTACTCAGCTATTACCCTGGAAAATGTCACAGACACCCTCGCTGCCTCGTCCAAGGCTCCCCTTGCCCTTGCCAAGGTCGTCGACTACCTCGCCGCCGCTCCCGCGAAGGTCGTTTTGGTGGACAACACGAGCTCCCAGGACGTCGCCGAGCTGTACCCTCTTGCCCTGAGCCGAGGCGTCAGCATCGTCACCCCCAACAAGAAGGGCTTCTCGGGCTCCTACAAGCTGTGGCAGGACATCTTCTCCGCTGCCGAATCCTCGGGTGCTTGCGTCTATCACGAGTCGTCCGTGGGTGCCGGGCTTCCCGTCATCTCCACCTTGAAGGACCTGGTTGAGACCGGCGACAAGGTCACCAAGATCGAGGGTGTCTTCAGTGGCACTATGTCCTTCCTCTTCAACTCATTTGCGCCCACTGAGGGCCAGGGCGGCAAGTGGTCTGATGAGGTTAAGAAGGCCAAGTCACTTGGCTACACCGAGCCCGATCCTCGAGACGACCTCAACGGCCTCGATGTCGCCCGGAAGTTGACCATTCTGGCCCGTCTGGCTGGCCTGCCCGTTGAGTCGCCTACCGCGTTCCCCGTTCAGAGCTTGATCCCTACGGAGCTTGAGTCCTGCACCAGTGGCGACGAGTTCCTCGAGAAGCTGCCCGCCTTTGACCAGCAGATGGAGGAGACCAAGGCTGCGGCCGAGAAGGCCGGCAAGGTTGTTCGATTCGTTGGAAGCATTGATACTGCCAGCAAGCAGGTCAAGGTTGGCCTCGAGCAGTTCGACCGCTCGCACCCCATTGCCGCACTCAAGGGTAGTGATAACATCATCAGCTTCTACACTGAGAGGTATGGAAGCAACCCCCTGATCATCCAGGGTGCTGGCGCTGGTGGTGACGTGACTGCCATGGGCGTGACTGGAGACCTGATCAAGGTTCTTGGACAGATTGTTTAAAAAGTGGGATATTGGTAGAGCAATAAGAAAGAATTGCCATGGAATGTGTGCAATGTCCCTGGCGCTGTTATATCGTTCGTGTCGCGTCGTGATGATGCTATAAGCGGAGAGTGGATGTGTCTAGCCCCGTGGCCATGGCGGAGGGCTTCGGGTCGGTCGCAACGAGAATGGGAGGCGTTGGGTCGAGAGACGGGGTCGGGGATCTGAACATGCGCCAGACCCATAGGAAGAGGTCCATGATGATGAGGATGCCGAGCGGAACCAAGAACATCAAGCCGAGACCGAGCTATCCGGAGGTCAGCTAGGGACGGCTAACACTGAGGGAGCGGGGAGGGAGACTTACACAAACGAGGGAGATACAGTTGACGACGAAGGAGTACTCGGCCATCAAGGGACCGAGCAGATTCCATGACGAGTCCTGGGGCGACTGAGACATCGTGAAGACAGTGGCGATGTGTTTAGGAGAAAGAGGTTCATATCGCATGAGCAGCTGATTTTGAGCGTCGTTGCTGAAATCACGGCATCCGCGGTCCCAGGAGTCCAAGCTGTACCTAATATTTGGCACATGGGTGACCCGTTGTTTTGACAAGGGGACCTGGCTCACCTCACCGCCTTCCGCATTGGGGCGAGCTCAAAACACCAAGCCAGCCCACAAAGCCTCCTTGCGTCCCAGGGTGAACGTAAGAAAACACTTTCACAGGCGCAAACCATGGCAGGACCTCCACCCAAACGACATAATCGCGACGAGCTTCGCGCAACGAGGACCAAGGATGGAGTTACTCAGTTGCCCCGGAAGAAGTTCTTCCGCCAGCGTGCGCATGCCAATCCCTTCTCCGATCACATGCTAGAGTAGTATGTAGCTTGTGCCTAGTCTCTGCTATCAAATGGGTCGTCTCTAACTTGTGCATAGTCCTACGTCCCCAGACGAGATGGACTGGTCCTCTTACTACCCGGACTATGCCGAGGAGGAGACATCTGAGGCTGATGCCAAGCCTCCTCGCTTAAGGAAGGATGTTGAGATCGTCGACATTGGCTGTGGATTTGGAGGCCTTCTGGTGGCCCTGGCTCCAATTCTGCCTGAGACTCTCATTCTCGGTGAGTAGTACGAGGTTGCCTGGACAAGAAATGACTGCTGAGAGACGATAGGCCTCGAGATCCGCACACAAGTGACGCAATTTGTGCAGGAACGAATACGGGCATTGCGATCACAAAACTCGGAAAACCTCTATCAGAACCTAGGCTGCATCCGAGCCAACGCCATGAAGTTCCTTCCCAACTTCTTTAAGAAGGGACAGCTCTCCAAGATTTTCATTTGCTTTCCTGACCCCCACTTTAAGGCCCGCAAACACAAGGCCAGAATCGTATCGACGACGCTCAACTCGGAGTATGCGTATGCCCTGCGACCTGGCGGCATTGTCTACACCATCACGGACGTTGAAGCACTGCACGAGTGGATGGTGCAGCACCTAGATGCTCACCCGGCTTTCGAACGAGTCTCCAAAGAGGACGAGGAGGCGGACGCGTGTGTCAAGGTCATGATGGATGGGACGGAGGAAGGGAAGAAGGTCACTAGGAATAAGGGCCAGAAGTTTGTGGCATTGTTCCGGAGACTGGAAGACCCGCCGTGGTAGCTGGGAGATAAGCAAAAGTCATGTTTATGCGCCCCCCCTGCATGGATCAGGACATGAGATGACGATTTATTTGAGTATCACATGCAATTATGAGACAAATCGTGGCTCAGACTCCATGTCGGACCCTGAAACGCGTGCCCAAGCTTGGGAAGCTCACACGAGTCATGATTGCAACAGCAGGTGGGCATTTGTGCAATACGTAAAAGAACACATCAGCTTCACAGGAACTGACATTACGAGATGAACAGCTGAACCATTCATCAATGCAAACTGAATACTTCGGACCTCCATTCAATACGAAGTACGTACCGGCAGAAGACGTCGGGCTGATCCATGTCGCGGCGGGACGTTTCATCGACAGGGGTATACTTTAGCTTGGCACCCACCGTAATCGTAATCGATAATGGCACGCCAGCCGATAACACCACCGCCATCCCGACACGACACCTCACCAGACGATGCGGCTTCAACCACTGCCCCGGCGATGGCCCTAAAGCGAAGAGATGCGGCTCTAGCAGGATTTGCCGCCTTCGTGGCCTGGGGTTACGCCGTCAACTGGCTCCCAGTGCTGCGTTGGGCTGGCTACGCCTTCGTCACCGGCGTCCTCGTCACCCTCGCCGCCCTTCTGGCTTCCCTTGTTCTCACCTCGCGACGACCCAGCGACCGCACTCCACGCCCGCACGCCGCCGCCTTTCTCGGACCTCAGGCATGGCGCTCCGAGGTCCAGGCCCTGCGCCAGCGACAGGCCTATACCCGAACCCCCATCGATCTCGACTCGCCCCGCGTCTCCTCCGCCGTCGACGACCTCCTCGATCTGATACTCCGCGACTTCGTGGGCGGCTGGTACTCGCACATCAGCCGCAACCCCACGTTCCCGAATGAGGTCGACAGGGCTATTCGCCAGGCCCTCATGAGCCTGCGCGACTCGCTTCGGAACAAGGACCTCGCCGAGATTGTCACCAGCCGCTTGGTTCCCATCCTTACCGCCCATTTCCGTGACTTCTGCGAGGCCGAGCGGTCGGTCCGCGGGAAGAAGCTCAACCGCTCCATCACGGAGTCAGAAGAGCTGGACCTCGCTATCGCCTCCAAGTTCCGCGATGGCCGCCTTCACCCTGCTGCATCTCTGTCGTTTCCCGACACCAAGATGGTCCAGCAAGACTACCTCCGCTCGCTGGTTACGAAGCTTGCCCCCAAGATGCTGCCGGAGAGCATGCTGGCGAGCGGGGCGGTCTCTATTATTATCCGGGAGATTGTCAGCTGTGCCGTGCTCTTTCCGGTCGCCCAACTCCTCTCCGAACCAGATACCTGGAACCAACTCATGGACAACTTTGGCCGCTCCATGCTGCAAGATAGATCGACTGTTCGCAAACTCCGAGCGGCTCTGGACCAGCACGCCTCCCCAGCGCCCAGATCTGGCAAGCCGGCTTCGACGCCTAGAATTACTCCCGGCGATGGCGAGCGCAAGTTTGAGAAGTTTATACGTGCCATCCGCAAGGTCAATAACCTGTCGGATGCGCGCCGATTCCGCAGCGAAGTCGCGAGCCAGCTCAAGCGTGATTCCTTGCAGGATAACCAGGACCAGGTCTATCTGCGCCGACTAGAAATGGGGAAGCGCTTGCTGGACCAGAAAGTCAATCACCTCGCCGCCGGTGGCGACCGCCGCGCACCAATGCCACTCCCGATGCCAACCTCCTCTTCTCAATCCAGACTGGAGACTGCCTCGCTTACTGAGCTCCTACGGGATTCATCGGGACTGTCTTACTTCATGGAGTATATGGATCGACAACGACTTATGCCCTTGGTTCAGTTTTGGCTGGTAGTAGATGGATTTCGAAACCCGCTCGAGGAAGATGGCCAAGATGATGAGCAGT
The DNA here is from genome assembly GCA_013756995.1 of Neonectria neomacrospora. Classification (NCBI taxonomy): domain Eukaryota; kingdom Fungi; phylum Ascomycota; class Sordariomycetes; order Hypocreales; family Nectriaceae; genus Neonectria; species Neonectria neomacrospora. The sequence continues at coordinate 3,483 of JABSTB010001096.1, read as the reverse complement.
TGCCGTCGACATTGCCCATGTGGACCGAGTCGGATAGGTTAGATCTTCAGCAGATCGACCAGGCATACTTATCGAAGCCCGAGCTCAAGATTTCGGTTTCCTCGACAAAAGAAGTAAAAGAGTTCCTAAAAGCTGGTAAGGCTGCTACTCCGGCACAGTACTACAGGGCTCGCCGCTCTATTTTGAGAGCCCAAAGCACCGTGTTGGAGGAGATGCAGTCGCGGTTCTTCCAGAGCTTCAAGAAAACCGACCTTTATTACAAATGCCTTGCTTCCCAAGAATCATCAAGTGCCAACGCAGTCCGACCCGCGCCACCACCGGATCACCGACCCAGCACGAAACCCTCACAGTCTTTCCAGGCGAAGCCTAGGCCGGTATCACGCCTAGCTCCTCCAAAGCCCACCCCTCTAGGCAGACGAGCAGGTTCTGCGACTGATTTGAGGTCTGAGAATCTAAAGGCAAATGGAGCCGACCCTCTAGCTCGATCTCGACGGTCACTCGATGATGAAACACCAAGCCCTCTATTCGACGATGATGAACTAGAGCATGACGGCCTAGTTGACTCCGTTCAAAGTCTTGACCAAGAGACCCCCGGAGAGCAACCTCCAGATACCCAAGTTGTCCAGGCCGTGGAAAAAGCCCTCAACAACATCATGGAGGATGACCGGCCTCTGACCGCTGAAGATCTGCATGCCTCACTCTTCGATGGCCATGTTACCATTACCGAAGACAACACCTCGAGCCTTTTTTCCGGAAACGACAATGATTCCCATCGTGGCTCGATTGATAACGGATTAAAACCTACTTTACTAGGCAAGGACACTGATAAGCCGAGTCTCTCATCCCTGGGTTTGGTGAGTGCGGCGTCGAGAATCGGTGTGTTTGTCGACGACGACCTTTTCGGCGACGAGGATAAATATGCTGGAGAAGAGGCAGATGATGGGGCGCCGCTTGAAGACGAAGATGAGGTACACCAAGCTGCCCCAGGTGACCTCGGGTTGGCAGAAGCCATCACTGCTCTCACGAATGACATCGATCGCCTGGTGGCCCAGGAGGCGGTCGTAGAGTCACTCACAAGGAAAGCAGAGTTGACCAACAACACTGCCGAGTTACGAATTTTGAGAAAGTCCAAGGCCAGTCTCCAGAGGGAGATTCGGCGAAAGGAGCTCCAACGACAACAATACGTTGTGCAAGAGAGCGACAACAGCCTCTATGGCCGCTCTACCATCAGGATCAAGTCACTTCAAGTCGGAAGGGAGGAGGATGGCAGGGAGTTTGCCCTATATGTTGTCGAAGTACAGAGGAATGCTGGAGAGCAAATGCCTGCGGCCTCGTGGGTAATATCAAGGCGATACAGCGAGTTCCATGAGCTTCACCAGAAGCTACGATCACGGTACCCTTCAGTGCGAAACCTCGACTTTCCACGACGGCGCATGGTGATGAAGTTCCAGAGCGAGTTTCTACGCAAGAGGCGAGAGGCGCTGGAAAAGTACATGCGGGAGCTGCTGCTTTTACCCGAGGTCTGTCGCAGTAGAGATCTGCGAGCCTTCCTATCCCAACGCGTCATTGCAGAGGGCCAAGACTTGATGGACCGCGAAGACAAGAAAGACATGATGACGCGATTGTACGATTCAGTCACAGATGGTATGGAGGACATACTCGGGAACATCCCCGTTTTAGACCAGATCTCCGTTGCTGGGCAAAACTTGATCGCGGCGGCTACAAGCCAGCTCAATACAGTTCCGCTCAACGGCAACGACGAAGCCTTCCCTGCCGCCGAGGCCGAAGCGGAACTGAATGCCTTTGAGAATAAAGAGCTCGAGCCGTTCATCAAGCCTATCTGCGACATCTTCCTAGAAGTGTTTGAGCTGAACAAGGGCAACAACTGGCTTCGAGGCCGGGCCGTAGTCGTGGTTCTGCAGCAGCTCCTGGGCGGCACCATTGAGAGAAAGGTGCGGGATAACGTCAAGATGCTGGTGCAGGAGGACTCACTCCTGCGATACATGGGCATGTTGCAGGACAGCCTGTGGCCCGACGGACAGCTCCAGCGGGACCGCAAGCCGAGGACTGCGGCGGAGAAGAAGAAGACGCGGACGGAGGCTAGTCTGATGCTGGCGACTCTCGTACCGGACGTGGCAGGGAGTGTGGTTGGGAGAGTGAACGCGCAGGCGGCGAGTCGACGCATCTTCGCGACGTTGAACAACTCGAGGCTCAAGTAAGTGGCTTCCCTTGTCGGAGCAAGAAGTAGAGAGGGAGAGACTAACGAGCTTGACAGTGCGCACCTGGTGTTTACAATGGTGGACGAAATAGTATCAGTGCTGTTTGAAGAGTGATGGTGATGTGAAATGATACTGTCGTTTTTACGATGCCATGACACAACATGCAGCATGCAGCACGCAGTACAAGCACGCAGCACAAGCACACAAACACATAATACATAACACACGACACAAAGCACACAACACAGAGCATGGCGTTTGGGCGTCGATATGGGGTCTTCTGCGAGATGGCATGGCAATTGGAATGGATGGGATGAGCTGGTGGCGCCAGAAGGGAAGTGAGTGGCTCTTGGTTTTCAATTTCAACTTCCAGTCAACACGATGGTCTGCCGGGCACGGACATAGTTTTAGTAGAGGCGGTAATTAATAACGAATGCCCTTTGAACCCGCCTTTCTCTTTCTCCTTCTCTTTCTCTCTTTCTCGCGCCGGTTGATGGATATTCGGGGTTCGTCTTGATGCGGAAGCATGCCGAGGCCCACCCAGACACATGCATCCGGAATGCACATGTACAGTAGTGCATGCGGCATGCTGTAATCCGTAATTTAATGCACGCGGTACCTAAGGTAAGGTACCTGTAAGCTCGGGCGCCCTGGTCCCGATTGGGAATTCTGCCACGGTTCCCCGCCCGCGCCCGGCCACCAGGCTTTCCGTCGCAAGTCCACCCTCGCTCGCTCGCCTGCACGCGCGCAGGGAATCTCTCTTTCTCCTCACTCCTCCACCCACCTCCACCCATCACCACCACCCGTCGGCCATCGCCATCGCCATCATCCCTTCCCATCCCAGAGGTGCCTCCCTCCGCTCCAATCCCCGACCTGGTTTCCATCGCGCGACTGGCCCCGGAGTCCCGGACAATTCCTTACCTTGCTGTTCCCGCTCGCCTGGACCTCCCTCCGCTCCTCCTCCCGACGACCTGACCCCGATCGCGTACTTTTTCCACCCGTTCTCGACCCGTCCCGACGGCAACAATGACGGAGGTATCAGCCACCCGGCTGTACTTGGGGAACCTCCCTCGCAATGGTCCATACTCACAGCCCTGACGCTGCAAGCTATGCCACTGACTCGCTGCCGACAGCTACCAAGGCCGATGTTGAGGCTCACTTTGCGACTCATGGCACCGGAGAAATCACCGAGGTCAAGCTGATGAACGGCTTCGGCTTCATCGAATACAAGGACCCCATGGATGCTCGCGACGTTGTCCCGGGT